>VSMD01137591.1:0-32770 GCA_008750895.1 Mirza zaza | reverse complement strand
AATCCAAGAATGGATTAATAAAATGTATATGTATACCATGGAGTACTATTCAGCTCTAAGAAACAACGGTGATATAGCACATCTTATATTTTCCTGGTTAGAGCTGGAACCCATACTACTAAATGATGTATCCCAAGAATGGAAAAACAAGCACCACATATATTCACCAGCAAACTGGTATTAACTGAGCAGCACCTAAGTGGACACATAGGTACTACAGTAATTGGGTATTGGGCAGGGGGTGGGGGGAGGGGGCGGGTATATACATACATAATGAGTGAGATGTGCACCATCTGGTGGATGGTCATGCTGGAAACTCAGACTTGGGGGTGGGAGAGGGGGAAAGGGCATTTATTGAAACCTTAAAATCTGTACCCCCATAATATGCTGAAATTAAAAAAAATAAATAAATAAAATAAAATAAAATAAAATGGTGTAGCCACTGCACAAAATAGGGTTTTGAAAAGCTGAACACAGAGTTCCCATATGACCCAACAATTCTACTCCTCGGCTTATACCCAAGAGTAATGAAGACATACATTCCCACAAAAGCTTGTACCAGAATGTTCATAGCAGCATTATTCATAATAGCCAAAAAGTGGAGAAAATCCAAATGTCCATCGATAACTAAAATTTGGTGGATACATATGATGGGATATTATTCAGCCATAAAATGACATGAGGTACTGATACATGGTGCAACTTGATGAACTTTCAGAATATATACTCAGTGGAAGAAGAAATAGGACCATGTAATTTATGATTCCATGTATATGAAAGTCCAGAGCAGGCAAAGCCACGTAGATGGGAAGTAGCCTGGTGGTTGAGAGTTGGGGAGTGCGGAGTGCGTGTTGGTGAGTACAGGGTTACTTTTTGGAACAGTAAAAATGTTCTGTAATTAGATATGATGATAGTTTTGTATCTGTGATAGTGAAGTTTAAAATGCCGAAATTTATGGTATGTGAGTTACATCTCAGCCTTTAAAAAAGAAGTTCTTTGGATGATTCTGGTAAACAGCCAGGTTTGGGGCCCCTGGACTTAGGACAGCTCCGTGGACATGTGACCTGTGCAGTCACAGAAGGCCCAAGCTCATCAGGGTCCACATGCAGCCTAACACTCCACTGTGACCATGTTGAGGTTGTTAGTAATGTTTAACAGGGCCTCTGTATTTTCATTTCACATTGGTCTCTGCAAGTTGTGTAGCTTGTTGTGCCTGGACTACATGTCCTGCCCTAGGAATGCTGTGATACTTTTCTTCCTCGGGGAAGGGCAATGAGCACCCATTTACTTGTAAGTTCTTTGTTACAAGCTTTCCTTCCTGTAGGGAATTTTCTGTTTTCCCTAAATCTTTGTCATATATAGGCTTCACGGATTTTGTTTTTGTTTTTCTCCTGTATTTTGTTCCTGATAAAGAATAATGCATGGTTGTTGAAAAAAAGGAGTAAATAAAGTAATTGAAAGGTAGGGGAGGAAATCACACATTTAAACGATACTGTCTGAATCCTTCCTCTTAATACGTAGGACTTAAGTGCAATGAAAAGGGAGAAACCACATTCTTTGGGCTTGCTTTCTTGGCTAAGATTTGTTCATTCATCATTCAGCAAAGCTTTATGGAGCATTTGTTTTGTGCCAGTCCCTGTCATAATCCGAGTGGCACAAAGAGCAACCATGGGGTTCTAGTGCTCAGACATGAGAGCCTGGTGAGGGACAGATGTGTGCCCAGACAGTTGCCAGGGAGTGCTGTCATGGGCATCGACTGCTAAGGACAAGACTGGCCCATGCACCAGCAGCTCAGGGAGGGCAGGAGTGGAGGCATTGAGGGTGACAAATCATCAAGTGAGTGTTGTGTCATGGCTTTGTGCATTGCAGGATATTCCCTGAGGCCTGTAGCTTCTTTGCGTAAGGGGATTATTTTATTAGCTATCTAGTGGTTTAATTACCAGAGCAAGGATGTTAGTGGTCTATCATCTTTATCTTCCTTGGGGAAGGGTAGTGAGTACCCTGTGATAGAAGTTTAGGGTTCTTTGTGAGGTCTTTCTGATGAAGACAATAGGCTTTTCTTCATTATCAAAGGAGAATCTGGTATGTTGAAAGATTTGGTCACATAATGGGTTATGTTTTAATTTAGTGACTTTCTTAAAAGTGGATTATAACTATAAAACTCTCCAGGAATTAAAGCTTAATCACCCAGTCAGTGTCTTTTAGCAGAGCTGGGATCTGAGGAGAAGCAGAAAGTTAACATTTCACTTCCCACTTTCCCCGAACAGCCTACTTCATATAATCACTTCATCAACTTTATTTCCATTTTTCAAATAAGAAAATTGAGTACATTTTCTTCCCTGCCCAGAACTTTACAGGACTAAAGATCTTCTCTGTCCACAATGCCAGCTGGGTTTATACAGGATGCTCAACTCTCGCCAGCTCTCCAAACTCTCTCCTTTTTCTGGCACATGTTGAGAAGACTCCAGTCACCTGGGTCTTAGTGTCAGCACCTGCCTGAGGTGAAGAGCACTCTGTCCTGATGCCTAACCCTGAGCAGTCACAAAAAGAACTAATAGCAGCTATGTAATACGGATCTATTTTATGAAAGTATAAACTTCACATAAGTTCCCACTAAAAATTCACAGTCCTCCTCTGAGGTAGCAACAATTCCAACCCAAATTCACCCAGGTAGAAAACGACAGGGTGATTGTTCTAGTCTAACCTAGGTCTGACTTTGCATCATGATACACTGTCTGCTCGCCCCTGACCTCCTGGAGGACAGACATCTGTCAGAACCAATCTGGATGTTTTCTCCTGTGGACACTGTGCAATGGATAAAATCACTCCCCAACCCTTTCCACTAGGGACCTACGGTGGCTCAGTTTCCCCTCCTCATAGCTTATATAGCTCAAGTCTTTGGGCTATAATATTCCTACTTTAGTCACTTGGAGGACTTTGATCCAGTCATCAGGCTCTAATGGTGATTCTGTAGGCTGGGGCTGAGGCACACAGAGTTCAAATTACCACTCTTATTACATGAGCAGGTCACTTGACTAAAGTGTCAGCCTCGTTGGTAGAGATAAAGTACTCTCTGTTCTCAGCTAAGGCGGGTGTTAATTCACCCGGTCAATCTCACAGGCAACTGAATGTACAGTAACCTCGTCTTTTGTCTGATTAGTTGCATCATCACCAAGCTCAGTGTGTTGAGGCTCACAGAGCTGATATGTGGAGGAAAGGGGTGACGATCTATCTTGTTCACTGCCCTCAGAAACCCAAGCCTCCCAATGAAGTTACTGGTGTTTATTGTATCACTGCAACCCAGCACAACCCTGATGAACAGGAGATTCTCAATTCCTGCTGCTTCACTCACTCATTTCTCTTGGCATCTTCTATTAAAGCCCAAGCAGTTCTTCTATGGCACTTAGAACCTTAGACAATATGGCTTGGAAGGAGAATGAAAGGATATGTTAGTAGAACAATTTTAAGAAGATCAGGATTCCCACTTAATGGAATCCTGCATAACTCCTTTTGAGTGAGGCTTGGAACTCTGAACAGGATGGGATATCACTGGCATGTTTAACTTACTTTATATGGCACAGGCAAAGGGATTTGCAGATGCAATTAATGAAAGCTGAGATTTTCCTGTGTGGGCCTGACCTAGTCATGTGAAGCCTTTTAAAGGGTATCTACAGGTCATCCACAGAGGGAGTCAGACAGATGACCTGCTCCAGGCCTTGAAGAAGCTGACTGCTTGCTGTGGGTGGGGCTGCCCGACAGGGAGCTGAAGACCTTGGTTCTCTAGCATCAGAGAGCTGAACTCTGCCTACAGCCTATGGTCTTGGAAGGGACCCCAGCATGGGATGAACATGTAGCCTTGGCTGTTACCTTGATTTCAGTCTGGTGAGACTCTGAGCAGACGACCCACCCCACCAACACCTGGATTCCTGACCAATAGATACTGTGAGAGAGAAATTTGTGTTGCTTTGAGCCATTGTCTGTGTAATCTTTTACACCAAAATAGAAAATGAACACAGATCTCTAGTCCCCTTCCTTATTGGCCGCCCCCCTTCCTCGTAGTCCAGCATATAGACATTTCCTAAAACTTTGCAACCAAATGATCAACCCATCCACATTGGGACAACCCCAGTGAGACCTTGCTAAGGGCCAGGTAGCTGAATGCAGTTCTGGGAAGCTCAGAATGGTGGCCTGTGTATACCAGTACCTGACAGTAGTCATTCCTGATAACTGCTAATCACTAACTACACATCAGTGACCATCAAAGTAACTGATAATTTTATATCCTGGACCCCATCAAAGTTTCAAAAAATCCCCATGAGGAGGAGGGAAAGAAAGTGTAGCTAAGAGACAATCTATTAATACTAGTTTTCTAGTTAAACCTTCTTTAAACAGTAGGGATCCCAGGGTCATGGGTTAAGCTCAAGGTTATAGAACCTCCGCCCACCCCTTCCCATACCATGTTCTGTATTTAACCATTAACACAACCAGAATACCTGGGCAGTAATCCTATTTTCTTTTTTAAAAAATTTTAGACTCAATTCAAGATGGCGGATGAGAAACACTGCCAGACAGAGTGTCTCTGCAGAAAAGACAGATTCTAGGAGAAATTAGAAAAAAGAAGCAAGAAGACGAGCATACATTGGATGAGGGTCAGAAGGAGGGGTACCTGAGACCACGGGAGACTCCACAGGAGGAGGTTGCAGAGGAGAACTGGAAGCAGAGACCTCTGGAGCAGCCTGGAGACCAGTGGCAAGGGTAGGTAGAGCAATTAACTCTCCCCTCCCTTGCATTTCAGACTGCTGGTAGGTGCCTCAGTGGGTGGAAAGACCTGTGGACACCAGCCCAGAGACGGACACTGCCAGTGAGTGGTAAGCCTGTAGTGGACGCGGCACCAGGCTCCCAACTCCCACAGAGCACTTCCCTGTGCACAGACCCGAGCCACGCAGCAGGCGCCATATTGCCTCCTCCTCTCCCCAGGCCCTATCTGAGGCTGCCGAGAGAGACAGTATAGCCACCAGCCGGAGGCACCTCCAGGGAACAGAATCTTCCCTTTTGGGTCCCTACAGCTGACTGAGGGGAACTCAGACAGTGAGCTCCCCACCTGCTAGCCCTCCCAGGAGCTGCTGGCCCAGTGATCCCAGGAGAACGGGGCAGACCCTGAGGCCGAGAGACATAGATCCAGCTTGGGCTCCCCGTGGGTTAATTGGGACTGGCACTCCTCTCCCTGGTGGGGACATAGTTTGAACTCTGGGACCCAGAGGTCAGACCTGAAGACCAGATCCCATGCACCTAGGTCTCACATTGCCCAGGACACAGAAGGGATATACGTGAACAGCTTACTGAGATGTGTGTGCCTTCAGAAGCAGATCAGCTTCCCAGAGGGAAACCCTCCTCCCAAAAGGAGGCTGTGCACCCAGCCTAGGCGGCGTTCCTGCGCAGGGAACCTCCTGGCCAGCGTCACAGCCAGGGGAGGCCCGGTGGTGGGAGGTCTGGCCTGCTGGCAGAGGCCCAGGAGTAGCCTCAGAGTTGGGAAGGGTGGAAAGAAGCGAGGCCCACTCCAGACTGCAGGTCTCAGACAGCCACACCCCACACGCAGACTCTCTGACTGAGCAGGGCCATTCCAGCCCCTCCTTGGCTGCTTTTCCAGGAAGCAAAAAACAGAACTTTGACCCCTACTAACGGCATTGATGGTGCCTGAGGGCAGGCTTACCCAACCCAGCTCCGCCCAGACTCACTCCCAGACCAGCCCTCACTGAGGGGAAGAAAAGGACACACCTGGAAGTCCCAGGGCCCCACCAACCACCTGAGGCACCAGAGGGCCTCTCTACAGGAACAAGAGCAGGTCACAGGTCACAGGTCACAAAAACAACAGCATAGCCTGTTCCTCCAAGCAAGCGCCACCTACTGACAAGGAGGACGTCCTGCACACCCTCTTCACGGCACCTACTGACTCATTATACAGGGAGTGGTCGAATCTCACCTACAGGCACCACTACTGGCTCAGAAACTAAACAAGGCATGTGACTACCCAAACGAAAACCTAAAGGAAAAAGAAGCAACAACTGATTGACATGGGAAGAAATCAGTGAAGGAACTCTAGAAATATGAAAAACCAAACGGAAACCACACCCCCAAAGAGGAGCACCAGCCCCTTAGAAATGGACACCAACCAAAATCAGGCAAACAAAATGACGGAAGAGGAATTCCGAATGTGGATCATAAGAAAATTCAACGACCTGCAAGAACAACTCAATAACCAACACAAAGAAACCAGAAAAAGCCCCCAGGACCTGGAACAAAAGTTCACTAAGATACAATGAAGAAAAGTTTAACCGAACTCCTGGAAATGAAGAATCAATTCAGGGAACTACAACATTCAGTGGAAAGCCTCAAGAACAGGGTAGATCAAACAGAAGAAAGAATCTCAGAGATTGAAGATAACACCCTCCAATTAAATAAATCAGTCACACAGATAGAGCAGAGAAACAAGAGAAAAGAGCAAAGCCTACAAAAGCTGTGGGATTATGTGAAGAAACCTAATGTGAGGGTCATAGGGTTGCCAGAAGGGGAAGAAAATAACACTCATGGGTTGGACAAGCTATTTGAAGACATAATAGAGGAAAATTTCCCAGGCCTTGCTAAAAATCTTGATATACAAGTTCAAGAAGCTCAAAGGAGATTCAATGCAAACAGGAAGACATCACAACATGGAATCATCAGACTGACCAAAATATCAACTAAAGAGGCCCTTCTAAGAGCTGTAAGATGAAGGAAGCAAGTAACATACAAGGGAAAGCCAATTCGAATAACACCAGAATTCGCTACTGAGACTTTACAAGCAAGGAGAGACTGGGCCCCCATTCTCACTCTTCTGAAACAGAACAATACCCAGCCTAAAATCTTATTCACTGCAAAACTAAGTTTTGTATATGAAGGAGAAATCAAGACATTCTTAGATAAGCAAAGACTGAGGGAATTCACCAAGATAAGACCAGCCCTTCAAGAATTATTCAAAACATTGTTACCCACAGATCAGCACAATAAACACTCACGAATGTAAATCTACTCAAAGTTAAAGATCAAAGCCCAGACACTACAATGATTCAAGAGAGAAAACAAAGCAACAAAGTTCAACCCAACATAATGAACAGAAATCTTCCCCACCTAGCAGTTATCTCAATAAATGTGAATGGGTTGAACTCCCCACTCAAGAGACATAGGCTGGCCAAATGGATAACAAAACACAAGCCAAGTATCTGCTGCCTTCAGGAAACACATCTAACCTGCAAGGACATTGGCCTAGGCAAAGAATTTATGAAGAAGACCCCAAAGGCAATCACAACAGCAACAAAAATAAAAAAAATGGGACCTAATGAAATTAAAAAGCTTCTGCACAGTCAAAAGAAACTGTCAGGAGAGCAAACAGACAACCCATAGAATGGGAGAAAATTTTTGCAAGCTACACATCTGATAAAGGGCTGATAACTAGAATTTATTTAGAACTCAGGAAAATCAGCAAGAAAAAAATCAAACAACCCTATCAAAAACTGGGCAAAGGACATGAATAGAAACTTCTCAAAAGAAGACAGAATAATGACCAACAAACATATGAAAAAATGCTCAACATCTCTAATCATCAGGGAAATGCAAATCAAAACCACAATGAGATATCACTTAACTCCAGTGAGAATGGCGTTTATCAAAAAGTCCCCAAACAACAAATTCTGGAGTGGATGGGGAGGAGTGTAACACTCCTACACTGCTGGTAGGACTGCAAACTAGTTCAACCTCTGTGGAAAGCAATATGGAGATACCTCAAAGCGATACAAGTAGATCTACCATTTGATCCAGCAATTCCACTACTGGGCATCTACCCAAAAGATCAAAAGTCACTTTATGAAAAAGACACCTGCACTCAAATGTTTATAGCAGCACAATTCACAATTGCAAAGCTATGGAAACAACCCAAGTGCCCATCAATTCATGAGTGGATTAATAAAATGTGGTATATGTATACCATGGAGTACTACTCAGCTTTAAGAAACAACGGTGATATAGCACCTCTTGTATATTCCTGGATAAAGCTAGAACCCATTCTACTAAGTGAATTATCTCAAGAATGGAGAAACCAGCACCACATGTACTCACCAGCAAATTGATATTAACAAATAAACACCTAAGTGGACATATAGGAGTAACATTTATTGGGTGTCGGGAGAGTGTGGGGGAGGGTACAGGTATATACAACCACAACGAGTAAGATGTGCAATTTTGGGGGGATGAACATGCTTGAAGCTCTTACTAGAGCGAGGAGGGGGACATGGGCAATATATGTAACCTTAACACTTATACCCCTATAATACACTAAAATAAAATTTAAAAAAGAAAAAGAAAAATGTAAACATTAAAAAAATATATTAAAAAAAATTTAAAAAATATATTAAAAAAATATTTAAAAAAATTTAAAAAATATTAAAAAAATATTAAAAAACATTAAAAAAAATTTAAATAGACTGTCCCTGAGGAAGTGATTCTGTTTTCTGTGGACCCAGCAAACATATTTTTATTCACACAATCTAAGACTGTAGCCTATACATACTACTCTTGTGATATGTTCAGAATTCAGTTAGTTAGAAACAGCCTTCCAGGTTCTAACAACATTAATTTATTATATTCTCAACACTTCCAGCCTATAATGTAGTTTATTATCTGTTTATGGCTTTGTATGATTTAAACACACACGTGCTCAAACCTGCTGAGAGCTTACAATTATTAAACAATTCTATAAAATGCTTTAGAAACTCAAAGGAGTAAGCAGGAATTGAGGGTATTTATTGATATATTTGAGGGTTTTGAAATTAATTTTAACTGACTTCAATGCTTATTTTTATCAAAATAGATGAAACAATCCACACATATATGAACTAAGTTCCCTGAGATAAATTAACAAATGCTGTGACACATGAAATAGATTTTATAGTGAATAGGGAAAAAGCACAGGCAACAAAGCTAATATGTAGTCCTTAGAAAACTTTGATTTATGTGACCTTGTCAGGAATTAAAATCCAAGTCAAAACCAGGCTGAGCTCACCTCATAGCAGCTCACAAGTGAATACAGCAGCATAAAATATCCTAACCCATTCATCAGCCACCACATGAGCCCCTTGTCAGTAATTTAATGCACCATCCCTGAGAGATATGGAAGTTCTCACACAGTGGGTCTCCCTTGCTTTTCCTCTAGGATTGGACAATTCACCAGACTCCTCCCTGCAGCACATACATGCACTCATGCACACACACACATGTACACACACCCTGTGGTCCTAAGGCTCAAGGGGAAATACTTCCAGGAGATCAACTGGGCTGCCTTGTCCTCTCCCCAACAGGCAGAATCCCCAAACCTGAGCCCAACCGATGTCAATTAGATGAGCACATCTCTAGGTGAAGCTGAAGTGTCATTTAAAAAGAATATCAGCAGAGATTCCACTGTCCAGGCAGTGGTCTCAAGGAGAAAAAAGTAAGTTAGGACTACAGGATTGTGGTTAGCTGGGCATGAACATCCCACAGAATCTTGAGTCAGAGGGTGATTATTCACTAAAATTTGAATTAGAATTTTGTTGACAAGAGGCTTTTGTCACCATAAACAGAGAGACCTCAGAGGGAATGGAAGAATATTGTAGATATGGGATGGATCCCATTTTCAGATTTCCTTACTATGTATACCAATTGTGGAACCAGAAAGACTGTATCTTAGAGATCTATTTGGTCTTTCCCCAAACATGCACTTCCTGTTCTCAATGAAATGGCCTTTAAAAGGAAGAGCTTGGGGAAAGGTCACGGATGGTGTAAGCGAAACTTTCATCAGGACAGCTGTGGCGAGGGCAGAAGCTGCCTGATGAGTTCTGGACACCTTTCAGACCAAGTACTTCTTCCTTGTCCAATGCATTGATTATAACTCTGAGGAACATTGAAGAATAATGGATTGAGGTATCATTTCAGGTGTTTTTCTTATTGTGGTAAAAAGCACATAAGACAATATTTACCAATTACCTATTGTTTGGTGAATTGTGTGATAGTATTGACTATATGCACGTTATTGTGCAACAGATCTCCGGAACTTTTTCATCTTGCAAAAATGAAATTCTACACCCACTGAACAACTGCTCATCAACCCTCCCACAAATAGTGGTGAGTGATAGAGGGAAGCTGCTCTTGATGTTTGTTGATTAATAAATGAATGGCAATAGGTGCCTGTGGAGATCAGATGACTGACAGTTCCCAGCATCACATCCATGAAGCTCTTTCTCTGGGGTATGTTCAGCAGGGGCCAGTCTTTTTGGGTGAAGTCCGTGACTATATCCTAAAATGTCATCCCTAAATCACCAAGGATGTTCTGTTCTAGCCAGGGTATTCCATGCCAATGTCTGGAGGAGTGTAGTCGAGATGATGGCACTGAGGAAGATGTGTATAGAAAGCTCAGAGTTTGAGGCTGCTGTCAGATTGTCTTCATTGCTGACCCAGCACGTGCCTTGTATATTCACTCACAGAGACATTCACACTCTGTACACATGACGTGTGGAATGAACCTGGCCAATTCCGGATATACTAGTAACTTTTACTTACAGTCTGGTGTTTATATAACTTTTGAACTTGAAAATATATTGCTAAACCCTGTCCCTGCCAATTTCAAGTCAGACTCATCACAAAGTGACAATACTCATGATCTGCGACACATTAGCTGTGACCATGGGTAAAGTACTATGTCGTATGAACCTCACGTTTCTCATGTAAGAAATGGTTTAACAATCTGAAAGATACCATGAGCTCATGTGTGAAGTGCTTCCTAACTTTCAAATGCACGTGAAATACAGGTCTTATCTATCATTCCTTAAATGGCACAGAACCCCGAAGCAGTGTCCCACAGTGTGCAGAACTGGACAGGCTTCATGTAGCATTTTGTCAGCAAGTTAAACTCTCTCATCCCAGCAGAACTCACAAGCCACCCCTACAAGGCCCCGTGCCCCGCCTCATCTTCCTTTGTGGCCCTGCCAGCCACTTTGTCACTTTACTTGACAACATTTTCTTATTTATGACTTGGCATCATTCTCCCTGGCTAGCGGGAAGCCCCCGTGTGTAGTGGCTCGGTTTCTCTTATTTTCCACTCATCTGTAGGGACCCCCACAGTGGACACCGGTGGAGTGAATGAATGAATGCATGAACGAATGACGAACCTTGGAAGTGACCTGAGCTCCTAGGTTGGTTGTCTGTGCCCCAGCTTCTGGGAGGAGAATGTTCCTGGCCCAGGGTTCCTCAGCGCCACTCCTGCCCCATCCTCGCAGGCTGTCTCTTGTTGGAGAAGAGATTGCCCAAGAAGCCGAGTTTGTGTGGTTTTCTTTCCTAATGGCATAACTAACTAATGGGAGACTTGGCTTGTTCATTCTGTGAACTATCGATATTAGAAACCTTCCTGGCCACGTGCCTTGACCCCCTGCTGTCCAGTCTGTAGGGCTCAGGCCTTGCAGCCTTCTCTGAGGGCCTTGTCTTTTCACCTCCTCTAGAACAGGGGTCCTCAAACTTTTTAAACAGGGGACCAGTTCACTGTCCCTCAGACCATTGGAGGGCCTTTGGAGAGTGCAGCGCAGATTCCACACATACGCACTGTGGGCCCAGGACCAGTCGGCTGCTAAGCAGGACAGGCAGCGGCAGCAAAAACACCCGGTGGGCCAGATAAATATCCTTGGTGGGCCGCATGTGGCCTGAGGGCTGTAGTTTGAGGACACCTGATCTAAAAGCTACCGGGCAGGGGTGAAGGGGACAGGAGTGTTGGGATCAAGTGTATCAGGTCCTTGTGGCTGCCATCGCAATGTGCCACAGATGGTGGGGCTCAAACAACAGACATTATTTGCTCTCAGTTCGGGGGCCATAGGTCCAAGATCAAGGCATATGTAGGGTTGGTTCCTTTGCCTTGCACCTGGCCGCCTACTCCCTGTGTCTTCACCAGGTCATCCCTCTGTGTTTGTCTGTGTCCTAATCTCTTCTGATAAGGACCCCAGTCAGACTGGAGGGGCCCCACCCAGTTATCTCGTTTAAACTTAATTAACCTCTTTAATGGGTCTATCTTCAAATAAGTTCACATTGTGAGGTACTAAGGTTTTCAACACAATTTGGGGGCTACACATTTCAGCCTGTAACACCCAGATTCTCTGTAGTACTAACTATTGCACTCAAGGGGGCTCTGGAAATGGGTGCTGCAGAGAAGGGGCTGCTTCTGTTTGCTGCGGAGATTTCCAGCACTTCCTTGTATTGACTTCATTGCACTCGTTGCACCGAGTTCTTCTCTCCTCTTGACAGTTGGAGGCAGGATTTGGCCCTGCCCACGAGGTGGGTTTGTGAGGCAGCCCAAACGGGGGGGAGAGGTCTGGCACCCTGTGAGTGCTGTAGTCCTGGGCTGAGGGCTTTCCTTGTGGCCGCAAGTGAACAGTGTATTTCTTGGTGGCAGAAAGCAGAAGAGAGAAAAAGACCTTTTAATGGGCAGCTCCATCCCAGGTCATGAAGCATCTGGAAATCTCTATTCTTCTCTCCTGGGCAGAGGCCAGAGGGGATGGGGGAGTCTACTGGCCCCCATAGGCTCCCTGCTGTGGGGTTTTCCCTAATAAATAGAGGGTGCTCAGCATTTACCCTGCAGGGGGCAGGGTTGTGGCTGGACATCCTGGGAGGGGATCAGCAGGTGATGAGGACTGAGCTGCTCCCACCTGGGTAACAACCTCTTCCCTAAGACTGCTCATTGTGCCGAAGGAACCTTCTGCTCCCAGGAGGGGGCGCTCGAGGCTTGGCCATCCCAGGCTCTGCAGGGACAGGAAGGCCAATAATGGTTAACAAGGACAATAAGGAAAGTGGATGTGTCTCCTTGATTTCCTGCATTTTGATACTGCTGTGATCGCTTTGTGGATATGAAGGCAGATTTTAGCCAATCTACAAACAGGTCCCATCACGACCCTCTTCATCTTAAGCCAGAGGCCCCTTGACCTACTCAGCTAGCAGTTATCCAAAGGTCCCCTCACATTATGAAATGCATGGTCCTCCCCACTGCTCTGCTCCTGAGTTAGAGGTCATGTTTGGCCTCATGTGGCTCTGTCTCTGGGCTTCTGTCTCATTCCCTCAGCCTGTTTACCTGCCTTTGGACAACACCAAACACCATGGAGTTACTGCATGTTTATCACACATGTCTGTGCCCAGGAAACGCAGTCCTCCTGCAGGCTGCTAGAGAAGCAAAAGACACCTGGGCATAAAGAATCAAAGACAAGGATGAAGGAGACTTCTTGTTGGAAACATACAAGTTGTATGACAGCATATTGACAGAAAAAAATTTCAACCTAGAGTTTGTGACATAGCCAAAATACTTTCCAAGAAGAAGCCAAAATAAAGAGGTTTTCAGATTTACATAAAAGGAAAGAAATCATTGCTGTGAGATATGCAGCTTGATGAATGGTAAAGGACGTCCAACCAGCAGGAGAATTGTGACCCCAGGTGGAGACCCGAGTCTGCGCTAGTAGTGAAGGGACTGTCCACAGCGTGGAGAGCACCCATGTCCCTTCTGTGTTCCTCATCTGGGGGACAGCCCTCTGTCTTTCCTTTCATAGGTAATAGCCACTAAATATCAGTTGTAGGCTATTAGTAGATAGCTTTGTCAGTTTAAAGAAATTTCCTTTGCTGGAATTTTGGTGGAGCTTGTCTAATGCTTTTCCTGATGTTGAGCCTGGTTTGTGTTCCTGGAATAAATTTCACTTGCTCATGATTGTATATGTTCCCACAGTAGCTGCGCAGATACATGTGCTCGCAGTCCTATGTTTTGCATGTAGCAACTCAGTGGACCTAGAAGAGTCAAAATCACTCAGATAAAGAAGAAAGAAGAGAGAGGGCTTCCAAGACTTGACTTCAAGACTTAGAATAAAGGCTTAGATATCCAGGCAGTGTGGTACTGGTGACGAGACAGACAAATGGATCAGTAGAACAGAAGAGAGTGCAAAGTAGATCCTCATATTTGTGTTCAGCGGATTGTGACAAAGGTGTGAATCCAATACAGGGGAGAAAGAATGGTCTTAGCAACAAACGATACAAGGCAGGTTGGATATGCACAGGAGCAAACACTCCATTCTGTCCGTGGCATCGTATACAGTAGTCATTAAGAATTCAGTGTTATCCTAAAACAAAATGGACGACCTGAAACTGTAAAACATGCGTCAGAAAAGAAAGGGGACATGAGTGTGACTTTGAGGTACACACAGATGTCTTAGATAAACACCAAAAGCATGAAGCACAAAAGAGAGAAGTTGATACATCGGACTTGATCCAAATGAAGGTGTGCACTTGGAAAGACAGCATAGACAGCATGAAGACAGATGCTCTCGGCAGGAGAAACTTTTGCAAATCTCACCTGTGATGCAGGACTCCTATGCAGGATATATAAAGAGCTCCTAGGACCGGGCTCCCTGATGTCTTCAGGAGTCGTGTGGGTGCTGAGTTCTGGGCAGATTCGGGAGACACCTCCCAGCCCAAGATTCTTGTTCCTGACCAGTGATTTCCCAAAATCCCAAACCAGTGTCCCCTCTTCACCCACAAACCCTCACCTCCCCGCATCTGCACCCACAGAACAGGCCCTGGTATCCTCTCAGGACACGACTCCTCCTCCAGGACACAGGGAGGGACAGTCCATCTCAGGCTCAAGGTCCCCAGCTTCACACTTGGCTCTCAATGTCCTTTGGGATCATTTCAAGGGAACAGTGAGGTGGCATGGCACCACCCAGACACTTCACCGGGGCCTATTTCTGAGCTGCAGAGCCACAGCAAAGTGGGACATTTGCCAGACCAGGCACCCCATTCTTCTGTGTCCCGCAGGGCGATTCCCACAGAGCTCCAACTCTAGAGACTTGGCTCAGAGACCGTGGGGTGACCAGCCCAGCACCCACTGGCTGGGGCTGTCCCCAGCCAGAAGAGCCTTCAGTGTTTCTTGTTGCCCCTATCTTACTAGCAACCTCTCCCCCATCAAGAACCCCCTTCATGCAAATCCAGTAAAAGGATGAAGATGAGTTAAAGAGGCCATGGAAGGAGAAGAAATGAGGATGACCACAGAGCATCTTCCTGACCAATCTAGAAGGAAAGCCCCAGGGAGGCCATTGGTTTGTGTCACTCTGCCAAAGCTGAGGATGGCATCACAAAGTGAAATACAGCCAGGGAAGGCTGAGCTAAATGCCTGCAGATGTCAGCACGGGCACACCTGGGCTTTTCTGGGCTCATGGACAGAGACTCAGAGCAGAAACTAGAGTGCAGGCACACACGTGCACATGTGCACATGCATTTGTCCTGTCATAGTCTGCTCTGGGGACGGCTGATCCACAGCATGGCAGATGAGCCATGCTGTGACCCTGCTGGTCCCTTGGCCTGTTGTCATCAGTCTCCTTGTTGACGTTTCTCAGTCCAGGCTCAGGAAGTGTGGTGCCAGATGCAGGAAGGAAGAAGGGAAAATGAAGGAAGTGTTGCTGGAGCCTGGCTACCAAGGGACAGTGGACAGAGGTGACCCCAGACCTTCCCAGGGATGCCTTGCAGAGACTGCCATGATCCACCCAGATGCCATAGGACCCCAGTCCTCTGGCTTGCATTCTACTGGCACACACAAACATAAACAGACAACTGCAGTGTGGGTGGACATTTCTGTACTCAGGTATGTAAATGAGTCAACATAAGCTATCAGAAAGCAGAAGAGAAGGTTCTTGAGGGTGAATGACATCTAAGTGGTGAACCACAACCACAGGGTCAGGAAGAGACAGGAAAGGACAGGACAAGGAGAGATGGAGGGAGTCTAGAGGCTGGAGAGAGCAGGACAGCATGGCGGGGCATAGAGAGAACCAACAGTGGCCAGAAAAGGAGATCCCATGGCAAAATTTTATTTTATTTTGTTTCATTCTATTATATTTTAATGATATAACATTCATGTATGAGAAAATTCACCCTTTTAAAATGCACAAATTAGTTTTAAATATATCCCTGAGACTTTGGATCCATCACCACCATCTAATTTCACATTATTTCCATCATTCTAAAAATGAAATCTCTTGCTCCTTAGCAATCATCCCTACTCTCCCCTCCCTTAGTCCCTGGCCACCATTCATCTGTGTTTTGTCACTGCGCAATAACTGATTCCAGACACTTCATGGAAATGGACCCAGAGAATATGTGATCTTTTGTGTCTGACTCATTGCACTGAACCCACTGTTTTCACAGTTTGTCCCCATGGTAGCTTGCATCAGTACTTCATTCCTTTTTGGAGCTGAATACTATTCCATCGTGCACTTATATTAGTTCCCTAGGACTCCTACAGCAAAGGACAAGAACTTCGTGGCTTCTAACAATAGGAACTTATGGTCTCACAGTTCTGTGGGCCAGCAGTCTGAAATCAGGTTGTCAGCAGGGCCACGCTCTCTCTCTCTGAAACCTGTAAGGGAATGCTCCTTGCCTCTGCCTGGCTCCTGGAGCTTTGTCAGAGAGCTTTGGCTTATAGATGCATCAATCCGATCCCTGCCTCATCCCGTGGCCACCTTCTCTCTGGATGTCTGTGACTTCACAAGCCATCTTCTCACAAGGACACCAGTCATACTGAATGAGGGCCTGCTGTCCTGCAGGGTGACCTCTTCTGAACTGATTACAATGGCAATGACCACACTGCCCAAGAAGGGCACATTCAGAGTGACTATGGGTTAGGACTTGAACACATCTTCTTGGGGAGGACACAGGTCACCCCATAACAGTGGACATGGCACATCTGATTTATGCTGGCCTTTCTTGTGAGGGCAACAGGATCCCAGGAACATTAGCATTCTTTAGTGCCTGTTGACTGTTGAGCTGTGCACACCTCATCAAATTCACAATTGCCCTCCAAGGGGAAGGGGGAAGCTATAATTTAAGGAAGAAAAGTAAAGCTAAGAGATGTTAACCAAGGTCATACAATTGACCCATGGTGGAGATAGGGAGATTTCCCAAGATTTTCCAAACATTCTCCAGCTGATAAGTGGCAGAGCCCAAATAGGACCCCAGACTTTCTATTTCTGAATCCTAGGACCTTTCCAAACTTACAGGTCTGGCTTCTGCTGTCCAAGGCCAGCATTGGAGAAGGATCAGTCTTCTGGGTCACAGAAGGCCCCAGATTCCATGACCCTTAGACTGTCTGAAGCAGGCAGTGGTGAGACGGTGGATATGCCTATGGAGTGAGGAAGGCAAGGACACCCTCAGCACCTGGCCAGAGGCACCCGCAAGACAGAAGTGAAGGGCAAGCCCATGAGGGAACACGTTCATTAGTCCATGTCACTGTGGGAGGGAACAAGAGGACTCCAAGAGGATTTCCATGTTAGCGTCCCACTGCCAGGAGGGTGAGGACATTAAACAACACAGCAGGGGCAGAAGACACTTTTTAGGGGAGAGTGGTGAGATCCATTTTCATCCTATGGATCATGAGGGACATACTACTGTTAGAAGTAACACACGGTGTCATTAAGAAAACAGTCAGACACTGCAAACTGTCTTGGCAAGACAAATTTTTTACTTCTGATCCAAAGAGCACATAATGGCAGCAAAAGCAGTGAGCCAGCAGCGAGTTGCAGGGAAGTTCTTCATCTTTTTGTCCCTAATGCAGACCTAGGGTTGTGTCTCATCCCATTGGTAGGGACTTGGAGCTCACAATCTGGTCCTTACCTGATTGGCTAAGGTGTGTTGTTTAGGTAAAAGGGAGAACAAGGAAGTTAAAGTTAGTAAATGTGGGTTTTTTTGGTATTGCAATAAAGGAGATTAAACCAAGGTTATTGTTACTGTACAGTTTGTGCTGTCTCCTAATAATTACATAAAGCTGGATATCAGACAGAATATTCCTTTGGCAGAAAAGATTAGGCCCAGGTCATCTCCTCCTACACTACTTTGCTAGGGCTGCTGCAACAAAGGATCACAAACTTGGAGTCTTGAACAACAGACATTTTTTCTCTGACAGTCCCACAGGCCAGAAGTCTCAGATCAAGGTGTCACCAGGTTTGACTCCTCTTGAGACCTCCCTCCTTGGCTTGCAGATGGCCATCTTCTCCCTGTGTCCTCACATGGCTGTGCCTGTGTGTCTGTATATGTCCCAATCTCCTCTCAGAGCCCACCTAACGATCTTATTTTAACTCTGTGAAGACCCTATTTCCAATTTAGGTCACATTCTGAGATACTGGGGTTTCTATGAACTGTGAAGAGACAAAACCCAGCCCATAATAAGGTCATCCTGAAGATTGAGGGGGAAATACCTTGTAGATGTGCAGCAATGGGAGTGACAGTTTGGGAGGACCCAGGCTGAGTCTGTCATTTGAGAAGCAGAAGGTGCAGATAGGCAAGTAGCCAATTTAACTCAGAGATGGTCTAGAGAAATGTGGTGAGGGTCATGCCAGAGTCTTGTGTGTTTTCCTTCATGAGTAGGCAAAATACAGTTTCTCAAAGCGTGTCTCACCTTTGTGGTAAAAGCTTGCTGTGTGACTTAGTGTTTGAGGAGTTCAGTATAAATATCAAGGCGGAATGAATTAAGAATATAGGGCAAACCTAGGGGCACAGATAGAAGAAATGGATAGCCCAGATTTAGAATCATTAAACAACTCAAAATTGGTAGTCCAAAAGTTTAGCCCAACCATGCACAGACAATTTAAATGGAAAAATTGACACATAGGCAACAGGTGTTTTTCTAGCTTCCCAAGTATGCCCATACCAGGACATCCCTCTGAGCCTCCTCATCCATCTTCCCACCATTTCCTGTGCTGAGCAAGCACTTCTGCCAGCTCATGGGGGTCCTACCCACAGCCTGCTGTACTATCTCCTGGGGTCCCTGATGGGCTGTTGAGCCCTGGTCCTGGGAAGATGCTCCTGGGGTGATGTGAACCTCCCTTACCTAGCATTAGGTCCTCCCCGGGGATGAAGATCCTTCAGCCTCCAGCCCCAGGAGGACCTCTGTGGACTTTGGCCCATGCATGTGGCTACCTCCCGGCTCTGCCCTGATTAGATCTGAAGGCCCCTGGCTGAGTGAATCTGTGGGACCTCATCACTGGCCGGGTGACTGACAGAGAAGGTGTGGACAGACCCTGGGATCATGGATTGTGGTGCCTGGTAGAGTAGAGGTCTCTGCACTCTCTCAAAGTGAGGGGCTGCCCTCGTCTTTCTCAGAGAGGGTTGGACAGTCTTCATGCTTAGAGGTACAGGGGCATCTGGGCATGTGAGATAAAGTGAGGAATGGGCAGAGGGGAAGAAGAGGGACCCAGAGGAGAGAGCTAGGATGACTTGGCACAGCACAGGGAGCCCTAAGCTCTGGCCTTGTGTTGGAAAGGGGGAGACAGGGCCCCAGTCAGCATGGCCTCAGAGAAACCAAATTCATAATGGAATAATTGAGAAGTGGAAAGTGTGAACCCATGTCACCACAGTTGGTAATTGTGTGCCCTGGCTTTATAACCGCGAGCATCTGAAATACTTTGAAGAGCAGCCTGAGTCTTCTGTAAAATCACCACCCCAAAGAGCCATGATCTCCAGAAATTTAATCTTTGATAAATGCAGATGTACCAAAAGGACATCTCTTCATTTGTTAAGGGAGTTTTAATCCTTTTACATATACACAATGTTTATTCACAAAGTCAGTGTTGTAATATCGCACTTTCGTGGTGTCAAAACAGCATAAGAAAAGTCTGTCCCAGCTCTCAGAGAGAGACGGGTGCATCTTCCGTGTTTGCTTTCTCTGGGCCCTGGCCATTGGATGGTGCCTGCCCACAGTGAGGGCGGATCTTCTCCAGTGGGTCCACTTCCACTCACACCCTAATCACCCCTGGAGACACCCCCACACTGATGCTTTACCAGGTGTCTAGGTATTCCTTAGTCCAGTCAGGCTGACACCTAAAATTAAGTCCAGAAGTCACATACTCATCTCCCTTGAACCATATTCAATTTCCACATAAAGACAGTAATGAGACAATAGTCCCGCCTGACGGGATGCAACTCTCTGGAGCCGTGGTCCTCAATCCCCCAGTCCACAGCTTGTCAGGAACATGGCCACATCTCTGCCACAGCTCTGCCTCCCCTCCCCCACTTCAGTCCGTGAACCTTGGGAACCCTGCTACATAGCAGGAAGTAAGTGGCAGGTGAGCAGCCGGCAAGCTAGCAAAGCTTCATCTGTATTTGCAGCTGCTCCCCATGGCTCCCGTTACTGCCTGAGCTCTGCTTCCACATATCCACCCCTGTCCACCGAAAAACTGTCTTCCTTGAAACCGGTCTCTGGTGCCAAAATGGTTGGGGACAGATGTTCTAGATTATAATTGAAAAATTGCTGATCCTTTCCCCATAATTCAGCTTTCAGGATTTCAACACTTGAGATTTAATATTTTGGGATTGTGATTTTACAGATTTGAGATGTTAGATATTTTAGGTATTAGGGATTTAGATTTTAGGGATTTGATCTCTCAGCTTTCAATATTTGGGATTATGGCATTTAGGATTGCATCTTTTAGGATTATGATCCAAATCCATTTTATAGCTACCACGTTTCCCCGAAAATAAGACCTACCCATAAAATAAGCCCTAGCAGGATTTCTAAGTATTTGTGCAATATAAGCCCTACCCTGAAAATAAGACATAGTGATGGGTGTGGCTACGCAGTGTATCTGCACAACCCGTGTGTTTCATCGCGAAGCAGTAAAGAAGATGAGCAGCCCTTCTCATCTGCCCCATCCTGACAGCTACTATCCCAGAGGTGACTGGAAAGGTGCGGGCAGCCCCACCAACAAGGTCGGGTCCCCCTGTCAGGTCCCGGCCATCCTGCGCATGCTGCAAGCTGAGGCTTTGGGGGGAAAATAACACATCCCCTGAAAATAAGCCCTAGGGTGTCTTCTTGAGGAAAAATAAATATAAGACCCTGTCTTATTTTCGGGGAAGCACAGTATGTGAGTTGTCTGAAAAGAAATTTGCAGGAAAGGCCAGACATCGTGGCTCATGCCTATAATCCCATCAGTTTGGGAGATGGAAGCAGGAGGATTTCTTCCTTATGCTGACACTCATTATAGCAAGGTGGCCTCAGGTACATCTTTCACCTATCTAGCCAAATACTTCTTTGGGTGTGAGGTTTTTGTTCCCCAGCCCTTTGGGGCCTGATCACATTTCATTTTCCACATATAGTGTTGTGCTCGGTACTGGAGACAGACATATAGACCACATTTCCCAAGCCAGCCCCAGCTAGTTTCCCCATCTTGAGTTCTTTGCTTACCCTGGAAGGCAGTTCAGACACAGTCGACATTTGTGAGCTGCTCTGAAGCATGAAGAACAGGGTGGGCGGCTGTGTAAAGGAAGATGCCCAGCAACACGGGAGGGAAATATACCAGATGCACAGTTTAAAGGCTCTATGTATGTCCATGCTGCACCCTCTCCTTCTCTGTGTTCAAACTAGGAACTTTCCGGGGCTGAATAGCTTGGTACAGAATTATCCTCACAACTAAAGGCTTAATATCATGGGTAATGTTTGTCTCTAGGAGAAAGTCTAAAGAAATTTGCCTCTATGGCTGGTTTTATTCTCTGTAATTTAGGGGCCACAATAGGGGTACTTAAAGAATGCATGTTTTCAATAGTTTTTTATATAAAATCTACAACACTTGGGAATTTTAGGGATGCTGGGAGGCAAAGAGAGGACTAAACATGGCGTATAAAGTATGGAGTAGAAAAAGATGAGAAAAATACCAGAAGTTTCCCTCTTAGCACCTAAATAAATTCACTCCTTTGTAATGTTGTTTGTCACAGTAAATGCAGAATCATGAGACTGAAAAAGATATTGTAATCTGGGGATCATTAAATTCATTACAAATGCTGTTTTCCTTCAGGCACACTCGGAGAAGGGTATATTGGAATTCCAAGATAAATCTGGAAAATTATGAGGTCAATATATTGTGTGAAGACCATTCTTTTCTTTACTATCCTGGAGTCTCAGGATGAAAAGGTACTATGAGAAGTCACAGGGGATAGAACAGATTTGGGGAGCAGTGTGAATAGTGATGCTATATTGGGAAAAAGTAGATTAGAGTGAGGATGCAAATGTAAAGATATATTAAAGGACAAAAGGACATTAAAATGTTTTGAGAAAGGTTATGTGTTTAATAGAACTGATCCAACTATCAGAAAAAAATAATCAGACATGGTGCACACCACAGAATAGGTGAAAAGGAGATGAAGATAAATTATTAGAAGGCTATTGAAATAGCTCAAGACAAGGAGTGGAACACGTATTACTTGTGACTTCTTTAGTCTAAAGAAGAGCAATGATTTCAAAGAACGTTTTAATCTACTGAACTGAGAAGGTAGGAGGAGACAATTCTAAACCATTAATAACATATCTGAAGTTTCATGAGAAAAGCCTGTAATTCCTTTACTCAGGTCATACTGGGATTTGAAATTTAGACTGAAGTATCTCTAGCTTCCCCACAATCAATTTCAATTTTGTTAAGCTTCGAGGAGATGGGAATTCAATGAGGGAGGATAATCCTGCTGAGAATAAAGTAGAAACCAACTACAGAATTTAAGGTTGCTTTTCTGAATGTTTGCAGAGTCAGTCGGTGGGTAAGGGCTAGTCAGCTGCTCAGAAACTCCATGGAGGCCCAAAGGCACATCAAGAAATAAGGCACTGAAGAGGCTGAGAGAGTCTCTGTTATAGCCACTGATATAATCCCAGCTCCTCTGCTCCCTGTGGCACGGCAGCCTGCTTTTCCTTCAATGCATGCACATACATGCTACAGGCCTCTGGCCCAGGGAGCCTCCTCCCTGGTGCACTCTTACCACTAAGGCCACTGGATATAGATGTGTCCCAAAGAGCTCAGTCTGCCCCACTAGCATTTACCTGTGGTCTTTTGTGCTTGCTTTGATGAAATGACTGGACAAAGGCAGTGTAAACTCAGCTAAGCCAAAGATGTAATTGTTCATACTGTGTCCTTATTGGAACCATCAGAGAATGATCAGATTTAAGAGTTAGGCATCTGTGCCTTAAGAACCCTTTGAGTCATAAGAACGATGATATTTCTCACTTACACTAACCGTGAGGAGGCCCTAGCCTTTTTCTGAATTTTAAGTCCTTGTTGAAATGAATTTTAAGTCCTTGTTGAAATGAACTGGTGATACAAAATCATATTTACAGAAAAAATGAAGCCTCTCAACATATTGGAGCTAAATTACCTTTTATTTTGATGTGAACCAAAATCTCTTTTCCTATAAATTAACATATATGAGGTCTTTTTACTTGACAATTTATTTTCTAATTTGGAACACCCTTTTTCACATATGACTATCCTTTGCAAATTAAATAACCTGCATTTATTTGTCAGCTTTAGGAAATATGCTCCAAGGATAGTATTTCCACAATAAAATGAACAGATGTTTTCATGAAATTCACATCTTTCATAAATGTGCTGTGATCAGCAGCTGTGAAATGGCTATTCACAGTAGCCCCTGTGTCACCGGGTCTGTCTGCACCAGCACCTCCCCTGCCATCTGCTGCCCAAACAGATGCATCGTCAAAGACATTTGTTCACGGCATTTCTTCCATTCAGCCACCTGCCTGCTCCCCTCTGTCCAGTCACAATCTTCACCTGCATTTTAATGCCAAGACAACTGCAGAACTGTGGTCTGACTGCAGGCCCCAAAATGCCATGAGAAACTGAGGAACACTGATTTATACTCTTCATTCTTATTTTCAAAGTAAAGGAAGCAGCACTGGCCACACTGGAATTTTGTATTTGTGAACCACAGGGTTTGAAAGTTAAACCAGCTCTGTATTTTCCATTCCCCTTTGTGAATAGAAAAGCAAACCCTAGAGACTGGAGGAAGCATCTGCTTGGCCTCAGGGATACCAATCCTCCACCAGCTCCCTGGAAGCTTCCAGGCTCAGATACTTCTCCATATGCATCACTGGCAAAAGGCGTCACAGGATCATTTCTCTTCACATATACATGAAATCAGTTTGAAAAGAGTCACACATGTTTACTTTTAGTAAAGTAAAAAAGGAGCCCCATACAAAGGAGCAAAAGTAGAGCATAGTGAAAACACTTGGACTTGGACATCAGTGGCCTTGGACTCCACACTGCAGAGTCTGGGCTGAGGGTATCAGTTTAACCATGAGAATGTATGACTAATAAGGTATTCCTCAAATTTTAAAAATGTGAGGGCTTACTATCTTTAAAAAGAATTATAAAATACTTGGTTTCATATGTTATGATTCTTAATATATATACTCATTATTCCAAACAAGGGATTATACACTGAGATCTGGAGAGGTAATTCTTGCCTGGATTCCCTGAAACTATTACTTTTATGAGAGAGAAAAAATAGGAGCCTATCTCATCTATTAAGATTGTAAATTGAATCAGTAATTGATTGTCTCATTAGTGGGTTTAATTTTGTATTATAAAAAGTAGATCCAAGCTTTGGCAATAAATGTAAATACAAACAAGATCATCCTGAAACATCCCAGCATCCTGGCACATTTATCATCTATATTGATCATGTTGTTCCTGTGATGGTTAATTTTACATGTCAAATTGGCTAGGCCAAGCTATCCTAACTCATCTTTGGTTAAACACCAGCCTAGATGTTACTGTGAAGGTATTTTTAGATGAGATTAACATCGAAGCCTGTAGGCTTTGAGTAAGGCAGATTGTTTTCTGTGCTGTGGGCGGGCCTCATCTAATAAGGAAAGGCCTTAAGAGAAAACAGACTTGGATTCCCTGGGAAAGAGGGAATTCTGCCTGCAGACTATCCTCAGACTCAAGCGGGAACTCTTCTCTGGGTCTCCAGGTGGCTGGCTTGTCATGCAGCTTTTGGACTTGCCAGTCTCTATAATCACGTGAACTGATTCTTTATATAAATCTCTCTCACTGTCTTTCTGCGTGTGCGCATGTGCGTGTGTGTAAAATAACCATATTTTGAGTCCTGTTCCAAACAAACTTTGTAAAAAATATACAAGACTCAGGATAATATAAATACAGGCTTGATATCTGATGACATTCAGATACTATCAACAATTTTAGTGATGTGCTTATGTTCTTTAAAAAAATAATTCCTATCATTTAGAGACACATAATTAAGTATCTACACGTGAAATTATGTAATATCTAGGATTTACTTCAAAATAATCCAGTGGGGGCAGGGAAACAGGCCGTGCATGGAGGCTCATGTCTGTAATCCCAGCACTTTGTAGGGATGAGACGGGAGGATGGCTTGAAGCTAGGAGTTCAAAACTACCTGGGAAACACAACAAGACTCTGTCTCATATTAAAAAACAAAACAAAACAATGAAACATAAGAAAACAAAATCCAAAACAAAACAAAACCCAGAAATAATCCATTAAAGCTGGGAGGAAGAGAAAGTAGATGCAGGTGAGATCCAGCTGTCCCTGAATTGATAATTGTTGAAGGTAGGTCTTGAGTATATGGAAATTAATTTTACTGTAATCTCTACTTCTGGATATGTATAACACTTTACATAATGAAAAAGTAAGCAGAGTCAATATTTTCCTTTATACTTAGTGTGTTGAGGGTCCTCTGAAAAGAAGACCCTGACATCATGAAAATTTTCCTCTGTATTACCTTTTAAACATCCGAATTTATCTGTGATAGATTTTGTGTATGGAGTAAGGTGCAGGTTAAATGCTGTTTTTCTGTATATACTTCCAATTGACAAGCACCATATATTGAAAAGATGGTCTTCCTCACTGCCCTCCCACCACCTGTCACAGACCAGTACCCATCCATAGGTGAGTGTGTCCTGGGCCCTCCAGTCCATCCTGTGTTCAACAAAGCGTCAATTCTTGGATAACAATGTGCCAGTTACTATAGCTTTAAAAATGCCTCCATCTCCCATTGAATAAATCCTCCCATCTTGTTGATCTTTTACAAAACTGTCTTGTCTACTCATGGCTCTTTTTGTTTCCAAATGAAATTTAAGGCTACCTTCTCAAGTTCTAACGAAAAGCCCTATTGAGATTAAGCTGAATCTGTAGGTAAGTCTGGAAAAAATACACATTTTCACAATATTAGACAAAACATATTCCTCCATTTCTTTATATCTTCTCAAGTTCTCTCAATGATTTCTCACAGAGGTCATGTACATTTTTTGGCAGATTTTATTCCCAAGTATTTGATATTGATTTGAAATGGAAAAATACACAATCTCACTACTATTTATTGAATTATATAGATTTTTCTATTTCTTATTGTGTTAATTTTACTGGCTTCCTTTTTCTTGGAATTTGTCTTTTTCATCTGCATTTTCAAATTTAAGGTACGAAGTTATTTATAATATCATCTTACTACTTTAAATATTTTTAAAAACTGTACTAATTCTGTCATTGGTTATTTGTATCCTTTCCCCTTTTTTTCTCAATCATGCTAACTGGGACTTATCAATTGCATTAGTAATAAGATTGGTTTTATCCTTCTTTATATTAATATATTTGGTAGAATTTACTGGTAGAGCCATATAGTGACAGGGAAAAAAACCCACCCTGGGGCCCCATGGCTGAACTCACTGCTGATTAGATGTAAAGCTTGTTGCTGATTGGATATGTAAAATCTTGTTGCTGATTGGATATGTAAAATCTTGTTGCTGATTGGATATGTAAAATCTTGTTGCTGATTGGATGCTTTTTGAATCCCACCACTGATTGGACAACTCCTTATGCTCATAGTTGATTGGTTGTGTGTAACCCCAAGAAGTATATAAAACTGGAGAAGAACAAGGAAGCAGTGCTTAGAATTTGGTGGCATGCCCCTCTGAGCCCACCAGCGAAATAAAGGCTGATTTTCTGACCCTCTGTGTGCCGCTCAGTTCTTTCCCTGGTCAGTTACTGTTAACACTTGCTGGAACAATAGGTCTGGGAATTTTGCTGAAATAGTATTTTATTAACAAAATGTATTTTCTTTGTATTCATTGGTTTATTATATGTTTTATTTCTTAAGTCAATTTTGGTATGTTACATTAAAATTTTGAAAGAAATCACTTTTGGCTTTATTGATGCTCTCTATTATATGTTTGTTGTTTATTTCATTAATTTCTGTTTGTATCTTACAGGGTACCAGTAGGAAATGGGTGGAATATGCAAACTAAAAATAATTTTAGAATAATAAACAAACTCTTACCCATCTGTGGGCAGGGTGTGAAAACTGCAAGGGGTATATCATCCAGTATCCTGGGTGCTGATGTTGGGGTAGTGGTTACTACCTCTGGTCCAAAAAGGGCAGGGAGGGAGCCACTGAAGAAAGCCAGCATCAGAGGTCTAATGCAGAGAGATGCCTGAGAGCATCTTGGTTCTCTGGTCAAGGATGAAGGCGGCCTGAGCTGTTCATGTGGAGAAAGAGCTGGAGGAATCAATACTGCAGCCTCATGCTCCTGTCCTTTCCTGCATAGGCTCTACAGAGAGCCAGAGGATAAGGGAGTCCACAGATGCGGCCAGCATCCTACAGAACAGGTTCAAACTAAGAAAAGTCATGTGTAGATCTGGAGGAGCAAACAGAAAGTGCCCAGCACAGATTCCTCTTGCTTCTCTATATACACAACTTTTTAGGGTGAAAAATCGTCCTCATTACAGGAAAAGAATTCTGACCATTTGGGATAATGCTGATTCTGTCGTGAGCCCATGTAAAATGTAAGCCCAGCCCATAAAACAATCCCTTGTCAAGCACACCCAGATGGATAACTTTAAAATGTACTTCAGACACTGAAAACACTAGGACAAAGACGAAAAGATTAAAGAAGATCAGAACAGGAAACACACAGTTTTACTTAATGGAATTCCCAAAAAAGAGAACAAAGAAAATAGAGAGCAACAAATCACCTAGAAGAATGGATACATTTATTTCAATGCCAAAGAAAGACAAGTCTTCAGGAAATGGCCAACCACGTTGTAACAGAAGTATAAGACAAAAAGATACACATTAACCTTCACTTACATATAATCTTGTAAGAACAACAACAACAACAACAACAATCTAAACATCTTCCAAAGAGAAAACAAAAATGGAATCTGCAGCAAATGATAATAAGCTTGGCATTTGAAAGAAAAGCCATTCTCCTAATCAGAAAGATTTAACTGTCAAAAGTCAGCTATCCTGAAGTTTACCCATAAATTTAATGCAACCACAATAAAATTGATGCACATCAGAGCACCTAAAAATATAAAGCAAGTATTAACAGATGTAAAGGGAGAAATAGAATGCTTACAATAATATTAATAGTAGGGAACTTCAATACCCCACTGTCAACAATGAACTGATTATCCAGATAGAAAATTGATAAGGAAACATTGGAGTTGAACTACATTTTATACAAAGAAGGACCTACCAGATATATATAGAAAATTCCATCCAACAGCATCAACATACACATTTTGTCAAGTACATACTGAATTATTTCCAGAATCCTTTATATCTTATGCCACAATACAAGTTCAATAAATTTAAGAAGATTGAAACCATATCAAGTATCTTTTTTGATTATAACTAGAAACAGGAAATTGATAACCGAAGAAAAACTGGAAAATTCACAAATATATGCAAATTTAACAACATTCTCCTGAACAACCAAAGGGTAAAGAATAAATTTAAAGGAAAATTTAAAAATATGTTGGTATAAATGAAAAATACCAAAACTTATGGGATAAAATGAAAGCAATTCTAAGAGGGAAGCTTATACTTAGAAAAAAATGAATAAATTTCTAGAAACTACAACCTACCAAGACTGAATCATGAGGAAACATAAAATCTGGAGAGACAAATAATGATTAAGGATATTAATTTGGCATTTTAAAAACTCCCATCAAAAAGAAGTATAGGACCATTAAGCTTCACTGGTGAATTCTTCTAAAAGAATTAAATTAAATTCTACATTTAAAGAAGAATTAACTCCTATTCTTGTCAAACTCTTCCCAAAAACTGAACAGGAGAGACCACATCTGAATTCATTTTTCTAAGCCAGCATTACTCTAATATCAAAGCCAAACCAGTCAACTGTCAAACAAACAAACAAAAACAATTACACACCACTATTCCTGATGAACATAAATGCAAACATCCTCAACAAAATACTAGCAAACCAAATTCAATACCATATTAAAATGATTATATACCATGTGTCTTAGTCCATTTAGTGTTGATATAACAGAATACCTGACACTGAGTAGTTTATAAACAAAAGAAGTTTATTTGGGTCACAGTTCTGCAGGCTGCACAAGAGGCACAGCACCAGCCTCAGCTTGGCTTCTGGGAAAGGCTGTTGTGATGCATCAAAACATGATGAACAAGGTGAAAGGGGAAGTGGTACATGTGAAGAAAGACCAAAGCCAAGGGGCGTCCTGACTTTATTAACAACCCATTCTCAAGGGAATGAATCCATATCCCTGTGAACGAACCCAGTCTTTAGTCTCTGGGGAGTGAGAACTAGTGAGAGATGGCACCAAGCCATTCAGGAAGCATTGCTTCTCTGACCCAGAAAGAGCCCACTAGGCACCACCTCCCTGAACACTGTGACACTGAGGATCAAATTTCAATATGGTATTTAGTGGGGATAAATAAACCAAATAAAAACTATAGTACTATGATTAAGTGGGACTTATCCCTGGGAGGCAAGAATCATTCAAAATACAAAAATTAATATTGTGACACACCACATTAACAGAACAAAGGATAAATAGCATCTCAATACATGCAGAAATAGCATTAGACAAAATTTAACCTCCTTTCATGGTTTAAGAATAAATAAATAAATAAGATATGGAGGGAATAGACTGCTGTATGCTTTTCCCCCTAATATCAAGAACAAGACAAGGATGCCCATTCTCATCTCACCACTTCTTTTCAACATGGTACTGGAAGTCCTAGTCAGAGCAAGGGCAAGAAAGTTAAATAAAGGGAATCTAACTGGAAGGAAAGAAATACAATTGTTTCTGATTGCAGATGATATAATCTTACATATAGGCATATATTGTTTCATTGTGATTCCCTTTATTGAGCTTCATAGATATTTGCATTTTTTAAAAATTGAAAGTTTGTGGCAATCCTGCATCAAGCAAGTCTATTGGCACATTTTTTCCAACAGCATGTGTTCACTTTGTGTCTCTGTGACACATTTTGATAATTCTTGCAATATTTCAAACTTTTTAGATATTATTATGTCTGTTATGGTTACCTGTGATTAGTGATCTTTGATATTTCATTGTGATTGTTTTGGGATTCCACAAAAAATGCCCATATAAGACAGAAAACTTACTTGATAAATATTGTGTGTGTGGATTTCTTGGAAAGATGGCGGATGAGAAACACCGCCAGACAGAGTATCTCTGAAGAAAAGATAGACTCTAGCAGAAATTAGAAGAAAGAAGCAAGAAGACGAGCCTACATCGGATGAGGGTCGGCAGGAGGAGTACCTGAGACCACGGGAGACTCCACGGGAGGGGGTCGTGGAGGAGAGCTGCAGGCTGGGACCCCCCGGAGCTGCCCAGAGACCAGCGGGAAGGGTAGGTGGATCTGCCGTTTCCCCTCCCCTGCATCCCGGACTGCTGGTGGGCTCCCCAGCAAGAGGAGGGACCTGCGGACACCAGCCCAGCGACAACCGCCGCCAGTGAGCAGTAACCCAGTAGCGAGCGGCACTAGGCTCCCAACTCCCTCAGGGCACCGCTGTGTGCACAGACTCGAGCCGCGCAGCAGACGCCATATGGCCTCCTCCTCCCCTCCCCCGACCCTACCCGCGGCTGCCCAGAGAGACAGAGAAACAATATAGCCACCAGCCAGAGGCACCTCCAGGGAACGGACCTTCCCTTTTGGGGCCCTACAGCTGACTAAGGGGAACTCAGACTGTGAGCTCTCTGCCTGCCAGCCCTCTCAGCTGCTGCTGGCACGGTGATCCCAGGAGAACAGGGCAGAGCCTGAGGTTGAGAGACATAGACACAGCTTGGGCTCCCTGTGGGTGAATTGGGACAGGCACTCGTCTCCCTGGTGGGGACAAAGTTTGAACTCTGGGACTCAGAGGTCAGACCTGCAGACCACATCCCGTGCACCGAGGCCTCGCATTGCCCGGGCACAGAAGGGATATACGTGAACAGCCTGCTGAGGTGTGTGTGCCTTCAGGGGCAGATCAGCGTCCTAGAGGGCAACCCTCCCTCCAAAGGGAGGCCGTGCACCCAGCCCAGGTGGCGTTCCTGCACAGGGAACCACCCTGCCGGCATCACAACCAGGGGAGGCCTGGTGGCGTGTGGTCGGGCCTGCTGACAGAGGCACAGGAGTAGCCGCGGAGTTGGGGACAGTGGAAAGAGGCCAAGCCTGCTCCAGACTGTGGGTCTCAGACAGCCCCAGCCCCACACGCAGACTCTCTGACTGAGCGGGGGCCATTCCAGCCCCTCCCTGTCAGCTTTGCCTAGAAGCAGAGAACAGAACTTTGACCCCTGCTGACCACATTGGTGGTGCCTGAGGGTGGGCTTACCCAACTCAGCTCCGCCCAGACTCTCCCCTAGACCAGCCCTCACTGAAGGGGAGAAAAGGACACATCTGGAAGTCCCAGGGCCCCACCCACCACCTGAGGCACTAGAGTTCTCTCTTCAGGAACAAGAGCTGATAACTGTACACAAAAACAAGAGCGTAGCCTGTTCCTCCAAGCAAGCGCCACCTACTAAGAGGGAGAGCATCCTGCACACCCTTTTCACGACACCTACTGACTCATTATATAGGGAGTGGTCGAATCTCACTCACAGACACCACCTACCGGCTCAGAAACCAAACAAGGCATGTGAATACCCAAACAAAAACCTAAAGAAAAGAAACAACAACTAATCAACATGGGAAGAAATCAGCGAAGGAACTCAGGAAATATGAAGAACCAATCGGAAAACACACCCCCAAAGAGGAGCCCCAGCCCCCTAGAAACGGACACCAACCAAAATCCGGCAACCAAAATGACAGAAGAGGAATTTCGTATGTGAATCATAAGAACACTCACTGGCCTGCAAGAACAACTCAATAACCAGCACAAAGAAACCACAAAAAGCCTCCAGGATCTAGAAAAAAAGTTCACTAAAGAAATAGACACAATGAAGAAAAGTTTAACCGAACTCCTGGAAATGAAGAATCAAGTCAGGGAACTACAAAATACAGTGGAAAGTCTCAAGAACAGGGTAGACCAAACAGAAGAAAGAATCTCAGAGATTGAAGATAACACCCTCCAATGAAATAAATCAGTCACAGAAATAGAGCAGAGAAATAAGAGAAAAGAGCAAAGCCTACAAAAGCTGTGGGATTATGTGAAGAAACCTAATGTAAGGGTCATAGGGTTACCAGAAGGGGAAGAAGACAACACTCAGGGGTTGGACAAGCTATTTGAAGATATAATAGAGGAAAATTTCCCAGGACTTGCTAATAATCTCAATATACAAGTTCAAGAAGCTCAGAGGACCCCTGGGAGATTCAATGCAAATAGGAAGACGTCACGACATGCAGTCATCAGACTGACCAAAATATCAACTAAAGAGGCCCTTCTAAGAGCTGTAAGACGAAAGAAGCAAGTAACTTACAAGGGAAAGCCAATTCGAATAACATCAGACTTCTCTAATGAGACTTTACAAGCAAGGAGAGACTGGGGCCCCGTTCTCACTCTTCTGAAACAAAACAATGCCCAGCCTAGAATCTTATTCCCTGAAAAACTAAGCTT
>VSMD01137589.1:0-31549 GCA_008750895.1 Mirza zaza | reverse complement strand
CAAACCGCTCCATGTTAGGATCTTTCTCCTTAAGCTTAGCAAATCCTGCTTTAATGAGATGAAAGGCTTCAGCTAATTCTTTTGTCGTAAACTTTCTTGGCTTCAGATATTTTGAATCTTGGTGTTCTTGTGTTTCTACCAGCTGCTTCTCCAGCTTTCTATGAGACTAGCCGCTAGTGTCAAGATGCTGCACCGAGGAACTATTTACACCATGTGGATTTGTTTACATACACAGAAGAAACTGGTTCCCAAATTGTTAATTATTTAATTATAAATTATCCTTATGGGGAGCCTTGGGAGCCCGTTCACAGGTACAGAATGCTATAAGTCAGGTTGTCCGTAACCCAGGGACTGCCTGTGTTGTGTATGTATACAATATGTATGTGAGTAGATAGTGTGCATATTTATACATATAAAAATACAGAAGAAAATTTTTATATTTCCTTAGACGTCCCGGCCTCTTTGTTATTTCATCTTCAAATAAACCACAGTTATAACTCTAGGTCAATCTCCAGCATAAGAAAAGCATCTTTAATTATTTGCTATGAACCTTTTTTAGCTATTAAAACTCCCTGGCCTTTCTTTCCCAGGTGAATGTGACCATCTTTTTCTCCTGAAGAGGGGTTAAAGCCTTTTACTCTCTAATGTCGTATTTATTGTTCATTTTTAAATCTTTAATCATTATAGCCTTTCTGAAATTTCATAAAAAGGATATTTTTGGATTTATTAAGTTGTAATTCTACATGTTGTGCCACTGATTTATTTTGGGGAAAATAGAATATATAGATTTGATAGAAATTTTATATGGAGTTTGTGGCTGAGAAGAGGGGGTGAAGGTCTGGAATTTGAGAGCTAAAGGTGCTAGATCCCACTTTCTGCATTATACACAGGTCAAGATTAATGGAACCAGGTAAGTTACTCTCCAGGTGAGTGAGAAGGGTGGGAAATTTAGAGACTGAAATAGATCTCTGAACAGTCAATTAAGCCTTTGAATGATTGAGAAGATAAATACTAGGGCAAAATCCATTCTAACAAGTGATTCCGTTATGTAAAACAAACCTACAGGGTTTGAAATGCAACCAAGTCTGTTTTATATTAAGGCAAGTATAAACCAACTTAATTTTAGACCTGCCTCCAGCCCCAGATTATGTTTGGTATGAGGACAAAGAGCCGTACAGCATGAATGCACAAGCAATCAGTAGAATGAGAAGGCTCACTGCCAGGGGAGTTTGGCAAAGAACTCTAAGAGGAAGGGGAAATTTCTCCGTCAAATCAACTTTGGCTCTCTGGAATAGAGAACATGGAGAGAGAGGGACTAAGGAAAGCCAACCCTATTCTACTTGTTGATACCTTAACAAGCTGTTGATTTTTGAAAGGGGATAAAGGAGCAAAGTGTGGGTAGCATTCTGTTCCCTTGAGTCAATCCTAATGAAGTGGGAGGTTCTTGAAGAAATTAATTTCCATTTAAATTCATGCGTGACCCTCTTCCAGAAACCTCCAAGTGTTTTGGAATTTTTGTTGAGAATTTCAAATGATCCAGCAATAATAAGGTCTTTTTTGACATGTTCTATTTCTTTGGGTCTAAGTTTTATATTGAATGCCTGATTTTAGCTATAGAAATTTTTTTCAAAATGGGAATGACTGATTACTTTCTTCTCTGTTTACTAATTTAATATGGAAAAATAAATCATGATTCTCATACTCCCAAAGCACTCAGCCTTTTCATCTAGGGTACTGTACTCACAGGATTCCTGTAGGAGTCGATGCCAAATTTCCTGGCAACTAAACAGTGGTTGATTCCAGGGCTTTTCTGACTTAAAGACACAGTGGTACTGCTCAAAAGAAAATAGAAACCTGCCCCTCCACTGCAGTTTCTGAGCTTAACAAAAGGTGAGAGCAGCACTGAAATGGGTAGGTTTTATCAAGGCATTGCAGAACAAAAGAAAAGGAGTCCACAGTTTGCTCTGGCTTACTCGCCTCTTACCCTGTCCCCCCCCCATCACCTCCAAAAGGAAGCATTTGAAAAGAGTGACTCTGCTTCCTCATCAGAAGTGACTTTAATTCTCTTACTGTGTTTGATTGTCTCTGGGCAGACTTTCTTTTTCTGCATTTTATCTGCACAAAGGCTGACTTCATTAGTAGCATCCCACTGATGGGCCAGTTTCTCAGAGTCTGAGAGCTGTTTCACAGGAATTAAAAGAAGTCAGTTAAATTATCCCTGCTCAGTTTCTGTTTGTCCTCAGGAGAGGAAAAGGGGACACGATTCATAGCATCTGAACTTAATTCCTTTATTCTCTCCTGATCACTTTGCGATGCTACTCAAGTCACCCTTCCTTAAGATACTCCTCTTTTTGGTTCAAATGGAACTGCACAAAGCGGAACAGGATATTTTCTTCTATGCTACGTGACATTATGTTCTTGTAGCCACAAAAGAAAACTCTGAATTTAGCTCCTCTTTTACACGGAAAAACATGATGTTAAATTTAGTGCCGTTTTCATGCTGTGGCCTTTCCATACAGTTACTGTTGGCTACCAGGTGTCTCCACTTCCTCAAATTTTACTAGTTAGGATGGAATATCTTTCAATTATGTTTGTAACTTGAGCTTAATTTAAATCTTTGTATTTTTATATAATCTATATCCTTGTGTATTTTTTGTTCATTTGTTTTCTGAATAGGCCTATTGCCCACCTTAGGCCTTGTGTCTCATGTACTTGACTTTTTTAAAACTAGTTGATCCTTATTCTTCTTTAGAGCTTCACAGGCATGGCTATATTTCTAAATATGGATGATTTTTTTAGTGTAAGGTAATGTTGCTATCTTTTTAAATGGTTTTGCTTCAAAACTAAGAAGAGGGCCTGGAGTCGTAGACTCACTGCTACTGCTACTCTAGCTTTTCTCCATTATACATGCCATTCCTCCTTTCCCCTCTGTTTTGAAGTTAAAGGCATTCTGTACAAAGTGTTTATAATAAAGTTATATTCTTGAAATTTCCTATTTAGAAAAGTCAAGAGATCTTAGACGTTTTGAAGCATAGATAAAAGGGTATACATATCTTAATGACATTTTATTAAGAAAATGTTTCTGGATTAACTATTTTGTTGATTAAATTATATTTGTATTTTGTATGTGTGTGAGTGTGTGTCCCACCCATGTCCAAAAATAATTTGAGGCAACTTATATTGACGTCATTTATAATATGTTCACCATAATCACTCAAATGGAAAAGATGGAAAATGCCAAGAGTTGGCAAGGGGGTGGAGCAAGTGGAACTTTTTGTACATCACTGGTGGGAATATAAATTGATACAATCACTTTGGCAAAACTAGCAGTATCTACTAAGCTGAACATAGGTATACCCCATGAGCAGCAATTCTCCTAGCTATATGCCCAACAGATATGTTTTAATAAGTTTACCAAAAGACATAAACTGGAATATTCACAGTAGCACTATTCATAATATCCCAAAACAGATAACTACACAAATGCTCAACGTTATGAACTGAATTATGTCCTCCAAAAATTCACAGTTTGAAGCCCTAAGCCTCAATATAACTATATTTGGAGATAAGGCCTTTAAGGAGGTAATTAAGGTTAAATGAAGTCATAAGAGTAGGGCCATAATCCAGTAGGACTAGTGTTCTTATGAAAAGGGAAAGGACATGTGAGGACACAGTGAGAAGGCCAGCCATCTGCAAGCCAGGAAGAAAGCCCTGACTAAAATCTACCCCCAATGACACCTTGATCTTGGACTTCCAGCCTCCAGAACTGCAAGAAAAATTCTGCTGTTTAAGCCACACAGTCTGTAGTATTTTGTTATGGCAGCCTAAGCAGATGAATACACTTGTCAATAGTAAAATGATAATAAATTATGGTATTTTCATGCAATAAAATACAGTACAGTACAGCAACAAAAATAAACAACTTCTATACACATCAATATACATAAATCTCACAAACATAACATTGGGTGAAAGAAGCCAGACACATGTTAACAAGGAAATGAGCTTATATGAAGCACTGTGTACCTTACCCCCATCTTGAAATCAATTTAGGTCATGCTTTTAATGATTTGACCCATTGTCAGGGCAAAATGAAAGACCTTTTCCTATATCTGGAATATTTGTCACCCAGCAAAGATCAGGACTATCAGGGTAATTAATGCTCTGTGTTTTATAAATTTTTAATTTTAAAAATGATAACTTTCACATATTAAATATTTGAGGTACTTAAGTTTTAAAATAATTAGCATTTATTTTGTGTTAATGTTCCTTCTTATGTTTTTTACTTCAATGTCTATATCTGGTGTCCATCACTTTTACATGTTTTTGAAATATATAATCTTGTCACGGTATATCAATTTATAATAGTGATAAGCCATGTTTTTATTATTATTTTGTTGTTACACAGAAAACAGTTGAAACTTTTAGTATAACCCTATGGTAGAAAAATGGTTGTTTATTTTTTTTATTGTTTAATTTTTATTCCATTATTATTTGAAAACACATAAAGCGTTATGATAAATACAGAATAATTTATGCACACAGAGCTTTTCAAGAATTTTCAAGATGATGATATATTGGGAATTTGAGAACACTCTCTGAAATTCCCCTGCCTTTTCAGCTATCCTCTGGTTCTTCATGCAAGAAGGGTTTTCTATTGGAATTTTCGTTGACCTGAGCAGTACTGACTGCACTGTCCTCAGTCTGAAAGGTGTCAACGTGGGTAACTAACCTCATATTTTTCCCTTGTCCCAGGTATCAGCTCCCCTCCAGCATTTGCCCATTTCTGTTCACTGTCCATTGCCTTCAGGGACCTGTTTTTACATTTTGTCTGGAGTTTACAGTTGTTGTCAGCAGGAGGGTTGGCTAAAGTAACCCTTACTTGCTCTTACTAGATACAGAACCCTTGTTCTGGTAGAGTATACCCTCAAGTATGGTCTTGAGAAGTGTACCCGGGAAATATATTTTTTGAGGCCTCAGATGTTTGAAAATGTCTTTATTTTACTTGAGTCATAGTTTGACTGCCCTGGATAGTCTGACAATAATATTCCCTTGGACTGTTTTAGATACTGTACCATTATCTTCAAACTTCTGTTATTGCTGTTACAAAGTTTGACATGATTTAGTTTCTTGACCTTTTATATTTGACCTGTTTTTTCCTCTTGAAGTTTTTAGAATATTCTCCCTTTGTTCCTGGTTTCCTGAAATAGCATGATGATGTGCCTTGGAATAGAGCTTTTTTCCCATTCTTCGTGCTGGGTATTTATTGAACCTTGTCAACTTAGAAAGTCATGTTCTGCAGTTCTAGGAAATTTTATTTTTTCTTCTTTTTTTCCCCCTCATATTCTTTGGAACTCCTTCTGGTTAGATATTGAACCTTGTGGATTGATCTTTTAATTTTCTATTTTCCATCTTTTTGCTCTATTTTCTGAAATATTGCCTCAACTTTTTCTTCCAATTATTTCCCCAAATTTTTTACTTAGCAGCCTTATTTAGAGCTCTTTCTTATGCCTTTGTTCTTCTTTTGATGTTTGCAGCATCCTTCTTTGTTTCATGGATGCAATATTGTCTTTTCTCTGAGCATATTAGAGTGTATTCTTCCCCTGCTCTCTGTATTTTTTCTTTGCTTCCTTCAAGATCTTTTTTCTATTTCTTTATTTTGGTTTTTGTCTTTTATCCTAGAGGCTTTCCTTAAATCTATGGAAGTACTAGGTTGTCCATTCACACTTATGAATGAGGCATTAAAAAGCTGATTAGAAGCTCTATGTGCATAAACAGGGTTTTATTGATTGGTGGGCTTCACTGGAGGATAGTAAGGTGGCTGGTCAGGATTTTCATTGGAGAACTCCAAATGTCAATATCTGCAATTCTTTCTTTTGGCTGTTCAGTTTCCTCCAGAGATTAAGTCTTTCTGTCTACTTCCTGAGATAGAAGCTTTGCTGATAGGGTTCTGGATGCTGAAAGGGTATGGGCTGTTGGTTTCACTGTTGAATATGCAGGAGTTCAGTATGGTATCTCCTCCCCCGTCCTTCATTGTTAAAACTGCCCCAGCTGGTAAACGTACCAGTTTTTGCTGGAGTGGAAAAGGGGCAGAATCTAGCAGTCCAAGTAAAGGGAGGGAATCTAAGGAACTGCTTTTGTCTTATTTTCAAGCAATGTCCCTGTTTCCAGCCTGACCCCTCACCTGTACATTCGAATGTACCTGATAGTGCCCAGCCTTAGCACGGGTCTTTGGTGAGCACTGGCTTGCTTCCTTTTAGCTCAGCACCCCACCTCTCACTTTCTGCCTTTTCACTCTATTAAGGTCCTGCTCATCCAAGTAAGGGAGGCAACACCAGGTTTTCCTTCTTCGAGGCTCCCCTAATCTTTCCAGGTGATTCTCATAGTAAACCCTTCCCCTTATCATTTGTCTTTGGGGAGGGTAAATCATCCTGCTCTCTCCTAAGGGAGGAGGGAAAAAGCTCTATCACAAATACTGGACCCAAAGGCCAATGACTTCTGGTCCCTGTCCCCCTCCTTCTAGAGGCACTATGGTGTGGGGAAGAGGAAGGGACGGTGGAGGAGGGGTGGCAATCTGAGGGAAGCTGGTTTTCCTGCTTGTAGCCATGAGGGTAGGGTCTGGCCAGTTATTGGTGGCTCACTGATAGTTATTGTTAGAAGGTTAGAGATACTTAACACTCTAGCCATCAACTTTGTGCCTTAATTTCAATTCTAGGATGAGGGAAAAATTGCGCTCAAAAACAGCATGCTATTCCATTGTATGGGGTGTATCAAAATGTACTTAACCAAGTTCCTTCTCATTGGACATTTAGGTTCTTCTTCACTTTTGTGATGCTAGAAGCAGTGTCACAGTGAACATCCTCGTAGTAGTTAATATTGTATTTTCATAGGTGAAATTCCTATGAGTGGACTAGCTGGGTGTTATGAAATGCATGTTTTTAGTGCTTTTCTTACGTATTATCTGGTTGCCTCGAAATCTTGTACCAGTTCTGCACTCTTCCCAGCAGTATATAAGAGTGTCCTTTTTCCTCACACCTAGGCTTGCTTGGGATATTTTATCTTCTTTCTTATCTCTGACAGTTTGGAGAGAAGAAAGGCATCTTATGATTTTATTTTGTGTTTGTTATTACTTGTAAGAAAAAATGATGTTATATATGCTTCTTGCCCGTTGAGCTATCTTTTAATGTAATTTGCCTGTTTGAGTTTTTTTGACAGTTTTCCTGTTGGGGTATTTTCTACTGTTGGAATTTTTTTTTCTGTTTTTGAGACAGGGTCTCACTCTGTCATCCTGGGCTAGAGTGTAGTGGCATCATCATAGCTCACTGCAACCTCAAACTCCTGGGCTAAAGCAATCCTCCTGCCTTGGCTTCCCTAGTTAGTAGCCAGGACTATGCACGTGTCACCATGCCCAGCTGATTTTTTTATTTTTTGTAGAGATGGGATCTTGCTCTTGCTCAGACTGGTCTTGAACTGCTGGCCTCAAGCAATTCTCCCATCTCAGCCTCCTCAAGTGCTAGGATTACAGGAGGGAACCACTCTGCCTAGCCAGAATTTTTTTTTACTGTTGGACCTTTTTTATCTGTTGGAATTTTTTATACATTGATAATATTAATCATATGCCATAAACATTGCCGCTGTGTTCCCAGTTTGAAATTGCCTTATTTGTTTTATTTATAATATTTTATGTTATACAGAAAAGTTACTTTTTATGTATTTACATTAGATAGGTGGCTTAATTCTCTGAGTCTTAGTTTTCTCTTCTGTAAAAATGGGATAATAACATAACCTACAAAGTAAGGTGGGGGTTATATAAGTAAATAAATTGCTACATTATAGTCGTTCAACAAATGATAACTTTTGTCATTCTCTGTGTGACACATTGAAATAGTTCAGAATTGTCTAAAATTTTTACTACAATTGCAAAACATATTCAAAGATGTTTAAACTGGATATGGAAATGGATAGTAAATAGAACTCTTAATCTTTTTGGCTAGCATAGACAGGCAAGTTTAATTTCTGCATTTACTTTTCTAGTTCTCGTACTTAAAAAATTTAACAAAGTCTGATTGATGCATTCTCTTAAGTCAGAAAACCTAAAGTCTGAGTGGAGCATGAAAAGACTAGTATTTTCTTATAAGTTTTTGCTTGTAAGGGATCATGAACATATTCATTTCCGGTAAGGATTCCTTTCTTGGTATCCTTATTTATTTCATATCCATGAAGATAGTCTAAAAAATCCAAAAGCATATAGTAGCCTCTCCTGCTTTTAAAACAATATGAAAATGAGGTTCCTGTCCCCCGCTTACTCCCTGAGGTCAAGTGCAAGTTGGCTTAGAGGGGTAGCAGCTGCAAGTTACATAAACTGCTTGCTTTTGTGAACTACTTTTATTTTTAAACCACTTAGCACCAATACAATTTTTTATTTTGCCTTTGTAACTTCTGAGTAACTTCATAATAATATAATAGAATTCTTATAAGATACTGTTATAATAAAAATAGTTTTGTGGTTTCATATAATATCACTATAATTTTACATGTAATTTCACAGGTAACTCAGAAGATAAGGCCTGATTGAAGTCTAATGAGTCACATTTTAATGATATGGTATACTAGAGCACAGAACAAAAAAGAAATCACCACTGAGGAAGTTTGTAAGCATTTGTTTATTTACTAAATATGTTTTTGGAGACCTGTCTTCTGACTTAGTTATTTTTCTTAATTCAGTTCTACCCCTACGTTGAGTAACGTGCCTATCCTAAGGAGAGGTTAACTTTCTAAAGGCCAGCAAACATCCTGGATGGCTAGTGTTGCTCTCTTCTTTCTAGATCCCTTGAAAATAGCTCACTTTTCCAACAGTTTTGCTTATGTACACTGAAGGTGGAGTTGGTTTCAAATGAATTTTCAAGAATAATGTCTACACATACATGTCTTTGGCATGGACATTGACATTTACATTGGTTTATGTGATTTCTTTATTCCTTTAAATTTGTTTTTTTTCTCTATAATCACTCTTTTTATAGTGTCATTTTATTATTTTAATACAGCTCTATGCAAATGTCATACAAGGGTTTATGAAAGTCAAATAGCATTTCCCCCCACAAAGTTAACCATTGCAAATGATATTTTTAAGATCCTTTGGGGTGGAGTGGTTATTACCTGGAATGTGGCAATTCCAAAGCCTTCATAATGACTATGTGCTGTGTTGCATTGTAAAGGCATTTGTGGCTGATTCAGTGGTTCATACCTGTACTTTGGGAGGCCGAGGTGGGAGGAATGCTTGAGGCCAGGAGTTTGAGATCAGCCTGGGTAACATAGTAAGATCCTGTCTCTACAAAAAATAGAAAAATAAGCCAGGCATGGTGGCGTACACCTGTAGTCCGAGCTACTTGGGAGGCTGAGGCAAGAAGATTGTTTGAATCCAGGAGTTTGAGGTTTCAGTGAGCTACGATGACACCACTGCACTCTAGCCTGGGCAAACAGAGCAAGACCTTGTCTCAAAAAAAAAGGCATTTGCTCTGGAACAGTTGATGAATTAAGTGCTTATGTGTTAAATGCATACCACCTGATAATTACCTCAAGGGAGAAATTGTTCAAGCTTAAAGAAAAGATAATTTATTGTATCAATTTCCTTTTTTTTTTCTGCTGGCTTTTCAACATGGATGTATCAATTTTCAATGAAGCTTTATTAAGATGAATGTCCAGAATTCAATTTAATTGCTTCCACAACTATATAAGAGTGATTCATGTGTCAAAATTAAGCATATTGGAAGGTCATCCTGTAAAAGTTTGTATGTAGAATTGAAGTAAACTTACATTTTTATCTGAAGCTCTTTTTAACAGTGTTTATTTTTTCTGCCAGTTATTTTATTTTATTGACTGTTAATTTATCAACCCCTCTTTAAAAAAAAGTGAGAGGAAAAAAGGCCATAGCATTATCACATTTATATATGTGAGTTCCCTAAACCATATGGTGATTTCTAATTAGAATACAAAAGATTCTGTGATGAGGCTAACTTCATAGTAGCTGTAATGGTGGGCATTACAGAAGGAGAGAGTTTTCTTGAATTTCCAATAGGGATACTTCTGAGAGCAACTGTGTGGTCTATAATTGTCCTTATACTAAAAGTCTGATAAAGTTATTGATGTGCAGATCAAGTTGGTATTTCGAAGGTAGTAATTTAATTCTGGATGTTTGATCCTCTCAGTCAGTGGCTTGACTTGATTTTTTTAAAAGCAGCTTCAATATTTAATTTCACATGTACCCTCTCAGTAGAGATTTCAAAGGATACTTTGCTGGATGCTTGACTGCCTTGTCTATTTGCTCTTGTTTTGCATGCAAGAGAGAGCCAGAAGCTTTCTTCTCATTGTGTACACATAGTATTAATGGATTTACTCTGCCTGTATCGTCTCATTACTGGAAACAGCTAGAAGCACAGAAGTCTTTCAGTGTATGCAAATAAGGCAGAATCATCTACCTGAGAGTTAATATTCTCTGCTTTTAAGTGTATTCTAAATCTAATGTTTGTATTTAGAGCATAACATCCTGTTCTTTTTTTTATGGGCAAAAAGCTAAGCAGGCTCAGGCAGCTGTTTGATGTTGGCTTCAAGTGTTATTAATTTCATATTCTATTATTCTTTTCACTGTAGCACAAGTGAAGCTGATGTGGAGGCTGTCATGGATAAGTTGTTTGATGAGCTGGCTCAGAAACAAAATGATTGTACGTAAGTTAATTTCTCTTGAAAGAGAATACATTTAGAACACAATGCCCAATCTCCACTGACCAATTAATAAGTTCCATTGCTGTATATGGGTTGATGCCACGTTCAAGTGGCAGTCATTGTATCAGCATTTTGTCTAATTTATGTGTTGAATCATGTGCTATTATTCATCAAGCTATGCATTTCCTATCTGTAAGAGATGAATTTTATAGTAATTATCCAGACAAGATTGAGTCTTTGTTCATGTTCCCATAGTAACTAGACCAAGGATTCTAAAAGTGCAAGGCAGAGAGCTGTGGCTGAATAAAGCCTGTGGAACCGTTGCCGACTGCACATTTGAAGAGCTGTGTGAGAGAGTGAGTATCCAGGCACGTCCAGACTCATTGGCCTTTTCACATGTTAAAATACTTCATGTTTTCCTCTCTGCCTGTTTCAGATTTTAAAATACTATTCACAGAGTCAGAACTGATTTAAAAGTCTCATTAAGGAAAATACTCATCTATATTTGCCATGTGCTTTTTATAGATATTGGCACAAAATTTGCACTTAGAGGGGCTCTGAAGCAAAATTAGGAATTCAGAGAGAACTGTCAACTGTTGCTAGAAGCAAAAATAAAATCAGTTTTAGGGCTGTTTTGTAAAAGTCAAACAAAAGACATTTTTAGAAAAATTTTGAGGTGAGGTGAGTATGTGGGAAAAAGGAAGATGAAGTAATGCTACCATGATCTGAGGAAGCATGACATAAAAGAATTTCCATTCTTTGTACTCACTGCCCATCTGTTAATGCCATAATATCTGACCTATTTGGGTCAGGGTCAAAGAAAATGAATTTCTATAACTGTGACATCTGTATTATAAATAATATATTCAACAGGAAAAAAATATATACCTATATACACACACATTCATGTAAGTGAGAAAGACCTTGGTTGCAGATTCATTATAGATAGGAATTCTGTCTTTTAAAAGCTCTAAAATTCTCAGTACTCAATGGATAGTCAATATATCTATTGATTGTAAATCTTGGGGACAACAAATTCAAATCAGACATCACTTTAAACATAATTACTCCCTAAATTGAAATATATAAATAATCATTCCAGCTGGGCTCTGGTTTATCTTGACTTTTTAAGTAACTAAAGAAGAGTTGTTTCCAGTAAGAGAAAAGAGAAAGTCTTGATGTATATATGCAGCCATTTTATGAGTGCTTTTCTTAAAAGCTAGTATCTTAATTACTTCTAACCAGGGTCAATTTGTAATTTTTAAGCCAGAGAGATGAACCCAATTTGTAAGTATTTAGTGCTTCGAAGTCACTAGAGTTTAGGATAATCTAGTATCTCCAGACAAAATTCTATTAAGATATCTATTTAAATTTTACTTATTTTGCCAGAGAAATAAACTTGAGAAGAATAATATTGTATATCCAAAAGATGAAGCTCCTCCACCTTGTCCAGAAGATAACCCAGGGGGAAAGGGGAGAAGACAGGCCTGTTGAATCTTGGGGGAGGAAGGCAAAGATGGTCTCTTGGAGCAGATATTGAGTATTTATCTATATTCTTTTACATGCTCATTATTTTCAGAGCAAGTGACCAAGAAAAGGCCACCTATCTGGGACCAATATGATCAGTCTTTTTATTGTATGAGGATGATGGGGAAGAAGGTTGCTTGGGACTTTATATTGAAAAATGAAAATAACATTTACAAAAATAAGTCATTTTTATCTTATTTGACAAAAATATGGATTATAGTAGCAACTATAAGCTAAACTCTTAGAATAAATAATGAACAAATTTCTATTTATTTTTGACATAACCTGTTTTTTATAAAATCCTTATTCAATCATATAGGAAATCATTTTTATAAAAATATTTAAGAATTTATCAGTTTTTTCAAAACCTTTTTAAATTCATGAAAATGTCAATTATTTTCTTTTGAAGTTTTTGTGCTGTCACTATCCTTATTGATATTTTTCTTCTTCAGATTGGCCACATCCTCACTTGTCAGTGCCTTTGCATGAATAGGTTTGCCCTTTTTCTACACTGTAATTGTGGATGTTTATCAAATCAGACAAGCACTGAAAGATGGACAAAAGACGTTGACATGATGGGTAGGGTTAGTCTTGGTATTGAGCTGTAAGGGATATTTGAGGAAGGGCTAACTTTCTAAGTGGTGGGTTCATTTGTTACTATTTTCTTGTTATGATGATTTTGCATTTCTTTGCGACTTTATAACTGTGGCAATCCAGATATTGAATACTTGCGTGAAGAGAACCATTGAAATCATTCAACTTCAGATGTAGCTTAAAACTCTTAATTAGGTTATAATGATCTTATGAGCCAGGCTAAGTAGTTGCCAAAAGCTGTCCAGTAAAGAAAAAGCACATCCAACTCAAGGTACAGAAGCAGACATCCGGTATGTCTGGAATGGTCCCAGCTTTGGATCGCATATCCTAGTTTTCTGGGAGCCTCTCGAAGCCTAGGACCTACCCGACCACCATGACCGACACCATCCTGAAAAAAACCTTTGTCAAAGAGTGGTGGCTGGGTTGACAGTCTGTAATGATTATTTGTGAACCATAGCCCCTTCCAAGGAAAAATATAATTTAGAAACTAATCTATTTTATAGTGTTTTGATAAGGTAAAAGAAAGTTTTGATTGGAAGCCTTTGAGATATGCCTTGAGTAAAATGAAAAAGGCCCAGGCATTCTGCTCTTTGCATGTGTCTTCCCTCTCTGTTCCAAGCACATATCCTCAGTTCTGGAATTCTGCAGGATAACATCAAGCCTGTTGGTATCTCTGGGATTCTCTTTCTATGTAAATCTGTAATTCAACACTGCCGTGCTTAGAGAAGCAATCTCAATTACAATATCCTATAGCACAGGCATAATAGTAATAATAACTAATATAGCTATGTGGCAGGCATCATTCCAAGAAATTTATATTAACTCATTTGATACTTTCAATATTATTGTCCCCATTTTATAGGTGCAGATATTGAGACACTGAGATGTTAAGTTACTTTCCCGAGATCACACAGGTAGTAAGTGGCATAGCTAGAGCTTGAACTCTTTGGTAGTTTGGAAGCCAGATTCTGTGCTTTTAATCATTATAGTATATTTGCAAATGCTCTGGACAAGTTCTGTCTCAAATCTTTTTTTTTTCTTTTTCTTTTTGAGACAAAATCTTCCTCTGTCATCTGGGCTAGGATGCAGTGGCATCATCATAGCTCACCGCAATCTCTAACTCTTGGGCTCAAGTGATCCTCCTGCCTCAGCCTCCCAAGTAGCTGGAACCACAAGGCACACACCACTATGCCTGGCTAATTTTTCTTTTTTTTGTAGAGATGGGGTCATGCTCTTGCTCAGGCTGTTCTTGAACTCCTGGCCTCAAGCAATCCTCCCATCCCAGCCTCCCAGAGTGCTAGGATTACAGGTGTGAGCCACCACATCTGACCTTTGCCTCAAATCTTTAACAGAATTCAGATGCTACCATGAAGCACAATCAAATACTTTGTGTATTCCCACATCTGACCTAAGCTTTGAGACTCTTATGGAGCATGAAACTGGCTGGGGAACAGACATTCTCCATAGCTTCTCACTATGTTAAAAACCTTAGTGCAGAACTGTCCAATTCATGTGCCTTGGCAGTACCCACTGGGAATGGGTACAGCTACTGACCCCTCCATCCTCCTGAATGCTGTATAGGTCCTTTACCTCCATGCCAGGGGCCTCAAGCCTTAGGCAGCCTCATCCCTTTATTCCTTAGTAAAATTATTATTGTTTTCTCTCCCTATCACGCTATGAGAAAGGTTGGGAAGTGCTGCCTTAGAGAACTGTGGGAAGCCAAAGGATAATATGTTTGGTCTTAGTTCCTTCCCATTCTCTCCATATCAGAGCTGTGGCAAAGAAAAATGAAGATTCATTTCTGTGGACGACATAGGCTTCCCTTGATACAGTTATTGCTTGGCTTAATCAGAGAGTCATGGAGATGCCAGAGATATGGTTATTGAAGTCAGTGGTTCTCCACATGTGGTATATAGACCTCTAGGGTTCCCTGAGCCCAATTCAGGGGTCCTGATGTCTAAACTCTCTATGATAATACTTGGACACTTTTTGCCTTTCACTCTGGTTGTATTTATAGTAATGATACAAAAGCAATGATGGGTGAAACTGCTGGCACCTTGGCAGAATCAAGGCAATTGTACCAAACTATATTGTATACTTCACTGCCCATGAACTCACAGTAAAAATCAAACAAAAAACCTAGTTTCATTTAAGAATATCCTTGAAGAAGCAGTAACAATTATTTTGTTAAATATCAAAAACTTTGAGAACATGTCTTTTAATATTCTTTGCAATGAAATGCTAAGTACACATAATAAAATACTTCTACTATATACCAAATATTATGGTTGTCCTGAGGAAAAGCACTTGTGTAGTTGTTTGAGTTTCAAGCTGAACTAGCCACTTTTTTCATGAATACCATTTTTACTTGGAAGACTGAGTGACAGACAAACTATAGTTATTCAGATTTGGCAGACATTTTCTCACAATGTTTGACAGACATTTTCTTGAAAATAAATGAAGTAAGACTGTCATTTCAAGAAAAACAACTGACAATATTTGGTGCCAGTGATAAAATTTGGGCAAACAAGTGAAAATTAGAATTTTGGAAAACTTGTTTCCACCATCATGAGCTTGATAGCTTCCCAATGCTTAAATATTTTTTCTGATGAGACTGATGGTGATATTAACAAATGCAATGTCTTAATTGTTGTATAATTAAATGTGTCAACATTTGGAAGATCTGCATAACTAATTGAATCAATATTTTCCAGTAACCAATGCATGCTCTTACAAAATTATACATGACAAGAGATCTGTTTAAAGTACAAGAAAGACTAATGGATTTCAATATAACAGAATTCAAAAAGTATACTGATACTGTTTCATATTCCACATTGCAACTAACATTTTAAAAACTACCTCTTGTCAGGTTAAAAAAATCTTTTAAATAGGCTCTATTTTTTTTTTTTTTTTTGAGACAGAGTCTCACTCTGTTGCCCTGGCTGGAGTGCCATGGCATCAGCCTAGCTCACAGCAATCTCCAATTCCTGGGCTCACGGGCCTTCTGCCTCAGCCTCTCAAGTAGCTGGTATTACAGGCACGCACCACCATGCCTGGCTAATTTTTTCTATATATTTTTAGTTGGCCAATTAATTCCTTTCTATTTTTAGTAGAGACGGGGTCTCGCTCTTGCTCAGGCTGATCTTGAGCTCCTGACCTTGAGCGATCCTCCTGCGTTGGCCTCCTAGCATGCTAGGATTACAGGCGGGAACCACCGTGCCCAGCCAAATAGGCTCTGTTTTTAAGAATAGTTTAGAAAAATTGAGAAGATGGTACAGAGAGTTTCCATATACTCCCTAATTTAGTTTCCCTTATTAATTATTAATGTCTTACATTAGGAGGGTACATTTTTTACAATTAATGAACCCATACTGATACCCTAGTATTACTTAAAGTCTATACTTTTATTCAGATTTCCTTTATTTTGATCTAATGTCCTTATTCTGCCCCAGGACCCCATCCAGGATCCATTACCTTTAGTTATCACACCTCCCTAGGCTCTTGGCTGTGACAGTTTCTCAGACCTTTCTTGTTTTTGATGGCCTTGACAATTTTGAGGAGTCCTAGTCAGGTATTTTCATAGAATGTCTCTCAAATAGGATTTGCCTGATGTTTTTCTCATGATTAGACTGAAATGACAGGCTTTTGGGACAGGCCACAGAGGTCAAGAGCATTTTCATCACATTATATCAAGGGTTCGTAATGTCAACATGACTTATCACCATTGATGTTGTGATGTGAACCTTCATCACACTTGTCTGAGATAGTGTTTGTCACGTTTTTCCACCCTCAAGGTACTCTTTCCCTCTCTTCCATAGTGTACTCTTTGGAGTAACTTCTTGTTGAGTTTTCATGTAGCATCAAAGAAGAATATCCACAATATTATCTGATAAGGCTATTAAAATATTAATACTTTTCTTTTTCCAAGTATATAACTGTGAGGCCAGATATTTTTATATACCTCAACCAAAACAACTTAATTGTAATAGATTGAGTATAGAAGCAGATACGAGAATCCAGCTATTTTCTGTTAAGCCAGACTTTAAAGAGATTTCCAAAAATGTAAAACAATGTCACCCTCTTGCTAAATTATTTTCACTTTGGAAAATATAATTATTTTTCATAAAAATATTGTTTGTGTTAATTTGATAGGTTTAATGTCATGGCTTTACCATTGTTACTTTAAATGAATTAATCCATTTTAATAAATATAAATCAAATTTAATTAATACATTTAAATTTTTTCTCAGTTTTAATTTCTGATACAGTAAACATTAGGAGAAATAATCCATATAAGTAAAAGTTTCTTGGGTTCCTCAAAAGTTTTTAAGAGTATAGAGGGGTCCTGAAACCAAAAAGTTTGAGAACTACTTGCTTCAGAGTTAAACTTTCATGAACTGAAAATGAAAGAATCGTCTTCAAAGAATGTAAGCCAAAGCTGAATTCTAAAGGCTTAATGAGTAAACTGACTATATCTGAATTTTCCTTATTGAGAAATATAATTTTTACACCTGCAGAAAATTGTTTCCTCAACTGATAACTATGCTTACAAGTAACTATTTGCAAGAGCAGTTTGTTATTTGTCTTTTAAAAATGACAGGTGGCCAGGTGTGTTTGCAAAAAGTCTGGGCAGAAAAATATATCAGTTGATGCATATGCATGCGTGTACACATTCTACATCAACTTCTTATTTGTTAGCTTTCTTCTTTGGTTTTTAGTACTCAAGAAATGAAGGTCCATCAAATATGTGTATTGGCCTTCATCTGTCTATTAATCTTGATTATATCATATTAGTTTATATTATCATTAATTAGACTTATAGCTGCACTAAATAGTATCTCTTGGAAAAGTTGTTAAATGACATTTTCCTTCTCTTTCTTTTTTTTTTTTATGCTTTATTTGGTTTTATTCCAAATGAAACCACTGGTTGGAAACTACTTCTGGTTCGTGTCCTGTGCTTGGTACACTTTCAGTAAATACTAAAGGATGAATAGCTTTTATCTCTACTATTTGGCCAAGAGTCAAGGCTGATGGTGTTTGGATGCCAACAGTGGTGATTAAGCATCAGGGCATTAATCACCAGAGCTAAGGCAGCCCAGGAATCTCCTTGGCCTTCTACCTTCCCAGCAGCAAAACCATTTTTGCAGCATCGCTAACCTGTGAGTGCTCATTTCCCACATTTGCTGCAATGTCTCTGGCAATACCATGTCCAAATAGGGCAGCTAGCCAGCCTAACCCAAGCATAGGTGACAGATAGGGCAGAAGTGAGATTACAAAGAGCTTAATTGAGAATGGATCAGATTTTTGTAGGGAGGAATAAGAATGCAGTGTCAGAAATGAACCCTAAGTCTTTTGTCTATTGTCTCCTGCCCACATTCCTAGTGAATCCTTAAGCTAAAGAGTCATAGTGTTGGTGTTGGAAGGCACCCTGAGAATCATCTAAACATTCAGCCAATACTGAATCCCACAAGAGTGTTGTCCTCTACTTGCCTTGCAGTGCCAAATTGGGGGCTGCAGTTAAATGTGTGAGAAGGAATATAGGACATATTCAGTTAGGTGTAAAATTCACCATACATAGCCTATTGCATATGAGTCCTGAGAATTATAAAGAAGGTTTTTGGTATAAAATCCCATAACTGACCTCTACCATAATTTGATGTAAAAAGGTAAGACATATACAGGTAACTTCTTACCTGGGTTTATTGTGTTATGAAATGTCGTATGTAAAAGAAAAAGAGGCTGGGCGCGGTGGCTCACGCCTGTAATCCTAGCACTCTGTAAGGCCGAGGCAGGAGGATTGCTCAAGGTCAGGAGTTTGAGACCAGCCTGAGCAAGAGTGAGACCCCGTCTCTACTAAAAATAGAAAGAAATTAATTCGCCAACTAAAAATATATAGAAAAAATTAGCCAGGCATGGTGGTGCATGCCTGTAGTCCCAGTTACTCTGGAGGCTGAGGCAGGAGGATTGCTTGAGCCCAGGAGTTTGAGGTTGCTGTGAGCTAGGCTGACTCCACAGCACTGTAGCCCGGGCAACAGAGTGAGACTCTGTCTCAAAAAAAAAAAAAAAAAGAAAAGAAAAAGAGAATTCTCTGTAAGATTGGAGGTTGAACTGAAGGGTGCATTTTTACTAACTGTTGATTGATCTGTATCTTCCAAGGAAATCATTATATATTGGATTAAGAGTTGTTGGCATATTTTTTTGTGCTTTACTATTTTAAAAGAAAAAAGAAATGCCCATAAAAGAGGGGCTGGATTAGAAATTTGAAAACTGGAGCTGCTTATAATAGTTGTGATTATTCCTATGGTGAAAGGGAGTAGCGAGGGATCAGAAGGAATAAAGCAAAACCAGGTTGAGAGGACACGTTCCTACTTCCTTCACGTGGCAAGTTTTCTGTTGTAAGACTAATGGTGAGCGCGGACAGTTTCGCCCAGCTTCTGTTCCCAGGGCAAGAGCAGCTTCTTAGATGATGCCACTTATGGTTGCAAACTTTATGCTGTGAAATCCATGGACTTCTCAGGCCCTTGCCTTGAAGCTTCTCTGAGGGAGAAAAGGTACCTTCATTTTCTGTGAATATATTTATGTCATGCTGTTAACTCAAAGGGTTTAAAAAACATGTCCTGTCCATATAACAGGGAGAAGGTACCCAGGGATTCCCAGAGAGTCTCAAGGGAAGAGTTAAGTGTGCCAAGAACTGTACACTTTTTAATATGTTCTCTGGCTTAGGAATAAAATTATTTTGAGGGTCAGATCTAGTAGTAGACATAAGGCTTCATATTCTTTTTAAGCTCACCTCTACCAGGAAAGTATGAGAAACTAATATTTAATATTTACATCAGTCTTTGAGAGAAGTATGTCACTTACTTGCTCAGACATTGATTAAGAATGAATTAAAAATTAAAAAGTTAAAGTGTTATTAATTTTAAAAAAATACAATTTGTTTTTAATTTTAAAGTAAATGATCTCATTTGTTTTTTAATAATAAATGTATCAGAGCCCTAAATAATGATTAAGAATGGTGCTCTACATGTACCCCATGAATTTGTACAAGTAAAAAAAACAGAATAGTTTTCTAAGCAGAAGACCCAAATGACAAGATAGTTGATTGGTAAAGTGCTGTGAGAAAAAAAATCTAGGTTTAACCAATTAATATGACTATAAAACACTTTTAAAGTACTTACTGGATTTTTTAAAAATAGCTTGAACACCGATGGCTTTTTTATTGCTCACTTGCCAACTGGCTTGGTTTTTCTTAAACAAAATTTTTTCAATTGAATAATTCTTAAGTATTTGCTTTCTATCACAGAGTATAATTTGATATAGTCCATAGTACCTTCCCCCTAATTTAGATCAGTTGACTTAAAGTTAGTAATTACTTAGTACATTGCCAATTAGAATATTGAGGTATTATTTTATAGAAAAAGTTTGGAAATTGTTAGAATATACTATTTGTGTTTCCTAAAATAGCTTGGTAAAGACATTATTGATTCAGGCAAAAGATTTTGAGAAAAAAAAAAAACCTATGAGCTATAATATTATAGGAATTATAAGATTTCCACATATTGTAGGGTCAAATATTACTTAACTCTTTTATTGTTAACCAAGAAATATATGTGATATAAGATCCCATTCCCCAAGGTATTACATTGATTAGCAACTATTACATTGGTTAGCAACTATTTCGTAAGTACTTTCATATCTATATGCCTATGTTATGAGGAATATAAAAGAAGTATAATAAATTTCTTTCAAAGAGTTTACAATTTAGTAAAGGAAATAACATTAACCAAACACCAAACAATGTAGCAGAGTGGAAAGAGGCCCAACTGAGTCAGGGGATATTGATTCCAGCCCTTACTCAGATACTGAAGCTGGGTGCAGCGGTGGATGTCTATAGTCCCAGCTACTCAAAAGGCTGAGGCAGGAGGATCACTTGAACCCAGGGGGAGTTTGAGGATATAGTGTGCTGTGATCACACTTGAGAATAACCACTGCACTCCAGCCTGGGCAACATAGCAAGACTCTATCTCTTTTTAAAAAGTACTATTTAGCTGAGTTGCCTTAGATCATTTAACTACTCTGAGTCCAAGTTCCTCATCTATGAAATGCATGATGTGATCAGCTCATTTCTGTCATTCCTTTTAGCTTTAATAGTCTACTTTAAGAGCTGTGCTCACTATTTAAGTACATATTATGAGTGTATCAGAAGTTAAAAGTAAGGATGCCAAGGGTTAGGAAGGCTCAAAGGAGACATGAGATTTAAAGAGGAAATTGATCTTGACCTTGAAAAGTGAGTAGAATTTAAATGAGCAAAGTAAAGATATTTCAACCATAATCCAAGCAGCCAAGCAGCACGTGTTTTGGGGGGTGGGGGTGGGCAGGAGATACTTGCCTAATGAATGCAAAGTGCATGTTGGAGAGAAAAGGGAAATAAAAATGAAAATCTCAGACAGATCCACCATAAAAACCAGGCAGAGAAATATGGTGTTCTTACCATAATCCACAGAGAGTCATTTTAGGTTTTAAGCAGGAACATAGTACCTAAAATAATGTTTGGTCCGTGACCTGTTAGGAACCTGGCTGCAGAGTACTGCTGCATACCCCCTCCCCCCCCACACACACACACACACAAGTCCATGGAAAAATTGTCCTCTACAAAACCAGTCCCTGGTGCCAAAAAGCTTGGACTGCTGCTGTAGGAGGTACCAAGATGAATAAGAGTCAGTCTTCACTTTTGTGCAGTCTTAATTTAGAGGAGAAAAAGATCAGTACATAGATCTCTAGAACATGAGGCAGATTATACCTAGTACTACAGGATGGGTATGACTGGCATACTTTGGAGGATCAAGGAGGATCTGGGCGCTGACAGCTGGAAGGTTTGAAGATTCTGTTGGTGCAGAGGGTGGAAGGAACATGAGGTGGTAGCTGTTTGGTTCTTCCTAAGCAAAGGGGATCATGAGGGCAACCTTTGTGATCTCTTCCTCATCTGAAGCTTTATGTTTCTATGGAAAGCATAGAGTTGGAAATTATGGCATATATTCAGATAACTGCAGACTCAGGAGGGTTCTATTTCCATTAATGATGTGTTTGACCAACCCACCTATTGATCACATCTGTAAACTCTGGAAAAAGTCTGAAAAATAACTATCTAGAAGGCATTGCTGATCAACAGCAGGGAGAAAGTAGAGTGTAGTCAACACTTAGAAGAAAGGATGAATACTGCTGAATTTCTCATTTTTAAAGTTTTTCTCCTGAGGGTGGATCACAGTTGGCCTCATGTGGGTTTCTAAAACTCAGTAGAAACCTGCAGTGTTCCTGGCTTGAGGAACCAGAAGAGAGAAAGTAAGTGACATTAGCAGCTGGAAAGTATGAGGAAAAATACGGGAAAGCAAAGAACCATGGAGAAATAGCCTGAAATTCTTTGTATAAATTCTGCTCAAATCTTGGGCTGACCTGTGAAATATATATGCACAGCTAAGGCTAAAAATATTAAATAGAAATTTTAGTTGCTGTCCATCACAGAGGAGACAGACTTTGGAGTTTGAGACTAGCCAAGTTAATCTGCTAACATAGCAATAACAAAAAAAGCAATGTGCTTAAGAATCCTAAGTCTCAACAGCATATCATATGCAATGTCCAGAATACAATCCAAAATTACTAGATGTATGCAAACATAAGAAAATATGACCCTTTTTCAAGAGAAAAGATAACCAACAGAAACTGACACTGAGATGACACAGATGTTGGAATTAGAAACAAGGATTTTAAAGTAGTTTTTGTGTCTATATTCAAGGATATAAAGGAAAATATACTATGAATGAATGGACAAATAGGAAATCTTAGAGAAATTGAAACTATAAAAAAGAACCAAGTGGAAATTCTAAAATTAAAAATTCTAGACCTAAAATTTAAAAATTCATTGTATATGCTTAATACTAGATTTCAGGTGACAGAAGAGTTGAAGTGAACTTGAACATAGATCAATAGATATTACATAATCTGGAAAACAGAGAGAACAAGATTGGAAAACAAAATGAACCAAGCCTCATGACATAAGAAACTATATCAAAAGGTTTAACACATCACTGGAGTCCCAGAAAGGAAGGATCTTCCAGAAGGGAAGAGTAGGGCAGAAAAATATTTTTGAAGAAAAAATGGCTAAATTTTTCCAAAGTTAGTAAAAGATATAAATGTATAGATTCCAGAAGTTCAGTACCCCCCTAGCAGAGACAAAGTCACTCCTAGACACATCATTGTCAAACCGCTGAAAACCAGAGGTAAAGAAAATACCACAGCAGCTGAGGGGAACAGCAATATGATTAAGGACTGCTCATCAGAAGCTGTGGAGGTCTGAAAACAATGCAACAACATCTTCCAAGTGCTAAAAGAAAAAAAAAGCAACAACTGACAACCCAGGATTCTCCATTCAGAGAATTTAAGAGTCATAGCTGGAACTTAGGTTATATATAGGAGAGTAGTATACACTCAGGCAAGATGGTAAGTTGAAGTCAGTATAAAAGGGCTTAGGTTGTAGAGTCTGGATTAGAACTTACATCAGGTAGAAATAATAAATAAAACAAGTTAGTCATTATCTTTTAACAGGTCTGTACTAGATAATCTGGCAAAGAAGTACAAGATTGGCACTGCTGTTCCTATGTATGGAGCCTTTGTGTGCATTAGATAAAGCTACCCCTCCAGATAGGCAAGAACTAACTGAGCAAATCATGCCTTTCTATGGAAAAAAGGTGCCCCTTCCTCTGGGGGATGCCGCCCCTCATCAGGGTGCATGGCTTGGCAAACAGAGCCTGGCCTGGATTTCGGCTCCTAGTTGCCCCCTTGACTAGGGGCATAAATCAAGTATATATATTAGATGGTATAGAACAAGATGAATATGGGAGAAATCTATAGGATTGGATGTGGAAGGGGTCAGGTTGAGGACAAGCCTCCTAGGGCTCTGAGGTTTTCTGTTTGGATGACCAGAGGAAGGGCAGGACCCTTAACAAAATACTGGAGGTAGGAGAAGGGAGTCTTACAAACAATTGGAAATTTAAAACCGAAGATAAAAATCTGAAAGTCATTTATAGACACGTGTTAGTTTAGAACCTAAAGGAGCCAATGAAATCATCTGAACTGATACAGAAAAAAGGAAGAGATGAGGGTATGGCTGGGGGTGAAAAAAATATGTTATTAAATATCTCGAGAGTCAGTGGAAGGAAACAGAGCCAAGGTACTAGTGTAATTGAATTAAGGGCACAATAGAAACAATGGTTTCCCACCATCTTATTGAAGAATTAAAAAAAAATAGAAGTAATGTACTAGATTGGTAATATCTTGGGATTTGGATGTTACCTGTAGTCTCAGCTACTCTGGAGGCTGAGGCAGGAGGATCCTTTGTGCCCAGGAGTTCACAGGCTGCAGGGAGCTATGATTATGCCACTGCACTCCAGCCTGGGTGCCAGTGAGACCCCATCTCTTAAAAAAAAAAAGGCAATGATGCTTTGTTTTTCTTAGCCTGCTGCTGCTGCTTTTTTTTTTTTTTTGAGACAGTCTCACTCTGTTGCCTGGGCTACAGTGCCGTGGAGTCAGCCTAGCTCACAGCAACCTCAAACTCCTGGGCTCAAGTGATCCTTCTGCCTCAGCCTCCTGAGTAGCTGGGACTATAGGCATGTGCCACCATGCCCAGCTAATTTTTTCTATATAGTTTTAGTTGGCCAATTAATTTCTTTCTATTTTTAGTAGAGATGGGGTCTCACTCTTGCTCAGGCTGGTTTCAAACTCCTGACCTTGAGCGATCCACCTGCCTTGGCCTCCCAGAGTGCTTGGATTACAGGCATGAGCTACCGCACCCAGCCTGCTTCTTCCTTTATACTAAATTCAATGTTCTTAAAATCATAAAATAGATCTCTACTGCACTACACTGGGCTATTTCCCTCTCTGTTGAAATTTTACCTTCTCTAGAATATCTCTTTGTGCATTTAGTACTATGCAACTAATGGATGCTTAGTACATCCTTGTTAACTAACAAAATTAGAAGGGGCGTCCCTGCTTATTATCTGAAGTCCTTACTGATGTCTTATTTCATTGATTCTCTTTTGCCTCCTATTTAACTAAAAGCAAACTAAATAACTAAATAAGCTTTAAAGGGAAATAGAAAAAGAATAATGTTAGCATGTATTTATGTTTGTCTGATTCCAAAAGTATTTTATTTTTTTTATTTTTTTTTGAGACAGAGTCACACTTTGTTGCCCAGGCTAGAGTGAGTGCCATGGCGTCAGCCTAGCTCACAGCAACCTCAATCTCCTGGGCTCAAGCAATCCTACTGCCTCAGCCTCCTGAGTAGCTGGGACTACAGGCATGCGCCACCATGCCAGGCTAATTTTTTCTATATATATTAGTTGGCCAATTAATTTCTTTCTATTTAGAGACGGGGTCTCGCTCTTGTTCAGGCTTGTTTTGAACTCCTGACCTCGAGCAATCTGCCCACCTCGGCCTCCCAGAGAGCTAGGATTACAGGCATGAGCCACCATGCCTGGCCCCAAAAGTATTTTATACATGTGTACACATACACAAATAGATTTTTAAAAATTAGGACAAAGGGGGAAATAGCAAATAGTTAACCTGAAACACATAAAAAGTTAGTATGCACAAATCCGTGTCATAAACTTCTACACGGTTCTTAAAATTGAACATTTAAATCGACTCTCAGCCTCTTGTAAGCCAAAGAGGGGAAAAGATATTCAATAAGTTAGAAGGTAGAAGCAAATCAGCTACTCAGAAGAAATGAAGATTTTTTTTTTTGGCACTTGGACCTTTCATAAAGGGACTTCTGAAAGATGCCAGTGGACAATTTCCTCAGCATCATTCCTGCTGCCAACACAAGTTTGTATTGTACAGATTCTTGTATCCAAGCTGGGGGCATAATGACAAAGTAAAGTTCAAACTAGTGCTATCAGGTTAAAAAAGTGCTTTACAGCCAAGCTTTTCTCTTTATTATTTGGCTCGATCCAGAAAAGTAGTTTTAATTGCTTAGAGATTGGATAGATTCATGTCGTTCAGTCCTTTCCTGAATGTTTCACTTTTAATAAAGTTTGGGCAGCAGATAATTCAAGGTTGTCTTTTCGGTAAGAAGATGAAGTGAATAATTCTATTGGTCTTTATTCCTAGTTTGAAGGGTTTGGCCCTTTGTGTATCTAGTAGCACAGAGAGGCATTCAGCCTTGCTCTGACTCATTTTTTAATATCTTTAGAATATGAATTTGCATTTTTTTTTTACCGAGTATTTCCCTGATTTGGAAAGCAGAAGAGTGGGAGAAAGAATAATAACTCTTTGATCTCCACTTCTTTTCCAACTCTGATTAGGCTTTTGAAATATCTAAGCATAAGAGGATTCTGTTTTCTTTCCAATAGGCTCTCACAAGGAGAGCAAAACAAACAAAAACAACAACAGCAAAAACCAAAACAAAAGTAATAAAACCTCTGCATTTACAAGACTTTAACATGTTCAGAAGTTATAATTCTCAAATTTAAAATAAGTTCTTGGTTATTCTAAAGTCTTTTTTCATTTTAGACTCCTGAATGTCACTTTTTGTGCTACTTAGCTCTGATTTCCAAAGGAAACAGTTACCACCGGTTCACCTTTCATTTCACATGCACATGCAAGACTAGTATCAGAGGGTCTAGAACCTGATCTTACACCATGTGGGTAGTCTTTCAGATTTCTTCTGGACAGATATCAAAGGCAGACAAATTTACTACTGTCTCTCCTCCAACAGAGAAGTAGCAAATACTGCCCTCTACTGAGGGGTTCCTCAGAATGGCTCTATTATATTAATGATCGAGTGTTCATCTTCAGGTACTGATTTCAGTGATTTTGGTAGAATAATGCTGTTACTAATTACTTCATCATTATTGTATACATTCTTATTAAAATCACTATGTTAAAAAGTATAACACAAAAAAGGTAGAAACATATTTCAGCCTTGGCCACATACTGTACACTTAGTACCTTCTGTAGTCTGTACAATCAGATAGCATAGAACTATGTCTGAGGCAATAATAATAATGTTTAAATTTCCATTGTTTTGAATGAGCTAAGAAAATACCTTTTCCATGGAGTATAATGAACACTATTCTGGTGACAGACACACCAAAAGCCATGACTTAAGCATTCATTATACAAGGTACCCATGTAACAAAAACATTTATCCCTCCTTAATATTTGGAAATTAAAAATACCCAAGGAAATAACTTTTCCAGTGGGAAATGAGAAGGGTTATTATAGCATTATTTTAAAAAATGAGTTCGTGAAATAATTCTAGCAATAGCAGTGGACTATTTTTCTTGCCCTTGCTGATATTTTTTCCAGTATCTGCTAGATTGCTAATATCCAGATTAGTCATTTCAAAGAACTAAGTTGTTTGCACAGCTATAATAATTTTTTTTATTCTTTATAATTTTAAAGGGTGAATTGTATATGTTTAACACTAGAGAATCATGTTAAACTAAATGCCTTTCAATCAAAAACTCCTTAAAGAAATATTAAACCAACCAATGAGTAATTATACACACATACATTTTTATATGGTATATTTTTGAAAAATGTTATCTGTGTTCCTGAATATGGAGGATATGTGTTCTTTTGTTGCTATCTTTTGTTTGTTTGTTTGCTTGTTTTGAGACAGAGTCTTGCTCTGTCACCTTGGCTAGAGTGCCACGTTGTCAGTCTATCTTACAGCAACCTCAAACTCCTGGGCTCAAGTGATCCTCCTGCCTCAGCTTCTTAAGTAGTTAAGACTACAGGCATGCGCCACTGTGCCGGGCTAATTTTTTCTATTTTTAGTAGAGACAGGGCCTTGCTCTTACTCAGGGCTCAGGCTGGTCTCGAGCTCCTGAGCTCAAGAGATCCTCCCACCTTGACTTCCCAGAATCCTAGAATTACAGATATGAACCACCACATCCAGCTTTGTTGGCATAATCCACCATGCCCAGCCTTGTTTGTTTTTTTAGACAGGGTTTTTCTCTGTTGCCCAGCCTAGAGTGCAGTGACATCATCATAGCTCACTGCAACCTCAAACTTCAGGGCTCAAGTGATCCTCCTTGGAGTAGCTGGGAATACCAACACACACCATCATACCTGGCTAATTTTTTCTTTTTTTTTTTTTTTTTTGTAGAGATGAGGTCTCCCTATGTTGCCCAGGCTGGTCTCGAATTCCTGGCCTCAAGTAATCCTCCCTTCTTGGCCTCCCAAAGTGCTAGGATTATAAGCATGAACTACTGCACCCAGCCAAGAATACAGGTTCTTTAATGAGGCTAAATACTCAGTGTAATGTACTATTGAACTCGCTTGCGGTGTTCCCATTTTTCTAGAACCTGGTTTTCTTAGGATTGGTCTGAAGCTAAAAAATTTTAGCAAAGGAGCCATGAGAAACAAAATCTTGTAATCCAAAGTGTTCCCATGGCTTCTAATCAAATATAAAGTTTAAACTTCTTATTACCTTAATTCAGAAACTGTAGCTACTGCAAGAACTCGTAGGACAGTCTAGCCAGGCTAAATAATCTTGTGAAGATAGCTTCCAGGATGTGAGGAGCCAATGTCTGCGAAGGCCCACTTCCCTGACCAAGCCTTATACACCGAACAGCCCTGTTTTTTGTAGACTCTAGGCTGCCTTCTGACTGTCTCTCACACACAGTATCAGAAAAATATGAAGAAGTAGGAAATCATTAGCATCATCATTATTAATGAGCATCACTAAATGTGAACATCAATACAACTCCAAGGAAATACATAAAAGTGGAAATGAGGCGATAAAATGAGATGGCAAATATTAGTGGAATGGGTTATACTAATTACCTGGGATTGAATAAACCAGACTATAAAAACAATTAGTTGGCATCTGAATAGGATGGAATATCCAATTCTTTGATAGATATCTAAAGTTTACAGGAAGTTGAGAGTTGCTCTTTTTGGAAATGGGATAAACTGGGTTCAGCCATATCCCACACCAGCAAAATTAAAAACGGTGAATGAGTCAGTGTAGCTCAGAGCCCACCACTCAGAAAGATCCCCCAGTTATTTCTAGAGTTAGAAAGTCCTGCCTACATGCTTTATTCAGGCTAAGTTTTTAGTTAAACTGTATTATGACATCCCCACGGCCCACAAAAGAATAATATATTATCCATTAAAAGGGATTAGAGGGTTTAGCAAAGATCTGGTAGATTTAGGTAGAGCTAGCTTCCTGCCATTGAGACTATGTAAGTCAAGTATTTTTCTCAGCATGCCAAAGAACACCTTTTGAAGTAGAGTGTGTAAGAGTTGGTGGTATTTTCAGGAACGGTGAGATATTTCCCAGCTGGGTGCTATGAACGTTATACTAATGACATTTCTCATATTAAGGTGCCATATGAATCTTGAGAAATTATTTGCTCTGCTAATACACCCATGTCAGTGTTCTGTTTTTCTAATTATTATATTTATTAATTTGGAATTTGGCACATATAAAATTTTTACCAGCAATTCATACGGTATTTTCAGTTAGTTTGGAAAAGAACACATTCATCCTAATTCCATTCAAGCATTGTTTTCTATAAAAGTACTTCTCTTTAAGATATGAGGTATTGTGATTCTGTGTAAACAAAGTAAGATGCCACACATACTTGTTTAATAAGGAGTTATCAGGGTACTTCTGTAAGGAATTTATAAAGAGTCTACACAGATAAAGAGTAATCCTTAGAACAGTATAATGTAGATAGAGCTTGAAATAATAATCATTCTACTTAAGGTGAAATAATGGTGGCAGAACAGCATTAGCCAGGCAGAGAAAAAAGAACTCAAACTGACAGCTCATTCTTATATGCCAAAGTGGATCCACTGCTCATCGCAGGGCAGAAGGCAGTCTAGTGGCAACGCTCGTGCATTTCACATTGGTGTGGCATTGAGACAGGCCCCCTGGCACCAGGGTCAACGCCGAAGAAGACAACTGGGCCATTTCTCATACAAGAGAAAAAAGACAGCAAGCAAGCTCTTCGTTACTAAAAGTTCGTGAGAGAAACCGTGCTGCCTATAATCCAGCTGTATAGTCCTGGTAATTAAGGAAAACAAATGCTCTTTGCAAACTCATTATAGATTTAAAGTTCTTTAAGTTTTCATCAGGTTTCCACAGAAACAAAGAGTTTGAAACAATAGTCGAGAATGCACAAACCATCGAATAAGTGGATTTTAATTGTTCCTGTTAAGAAAATTATTCATATAACCAGCCACATCAAAGACTATTAAACTTTTTAATTGCTCAGGTAGAAAGATGGAGAATGTCATCATTATCTATCATAAGAGAATCTGCATTAGATAATGCTACTTGAATTTTGAGCTAGAATAACATACTCAAGGATGCTACTAACTGAAGTGCCATTTAGTACTCAAAAGTAATCATATGCTTTAATTATTCATAGGGCACAATGCATGAATTCACAATACTAATTATGGTTTTGAAAAGTGTTTTATGCTATGGTTTACTTACATAGGAGGATCAACTAATGCAAGACAAAAGTATAAATATTTGCAACTGCCATAGATATAATGTGCATGTAATTTTTGTTTGTTAGTGTGGTCAAGAGTGGAAAAATGTGTTTTCCTTGTGTTTTGCAAAGTTCTTGTAGGATTTAGAAGAATAGCTCAATTAATAAATATGTTAAGCATTCAGTAGTTATAATTGATTTCAAAGAAGACTTGGTGATAGTGTATTCATTTATTCACTAATGATGTATCATGCAAGACTCTGTTCCCTGGTCTAGGCTCTAGGTGCTAGGGACACTGAGATGAGTAAGAGAGTACTGATGCTTCTGGGACGCCCTGTATTGTACAATGGAGTAAATGAGGGTGGCAACGGCAAGTTTAAGTAGATCTGTAGCTCCTCAGCTCTTTTTTTTTTTTTTTTTTTTTTTGAGACAGAGTCTTGCTCTGTTGCCCAGGCTAGAGTGCTCTGGCGTCAGCCTAGCTCACAGCAACCTCAAACTCCTGGGCTCAAGCAATCCCCCTGCCTCAGCCTCTCAAGTAGCTGGGACTATAGGCATGCACCACCATGCCTGGCTAATTTTGTCTATATAGATTTTTAGTTGTCCAGCTAATTTCTTTCTATTTTTAGTAGAGACGGGGTCTCGCTCTTGCTCAGGCTGGTCTTGAACTCCTGACCTTGAGCTATCCTCCCGCCTCCCAGAGTGCTAGGATTACAGGCGTGAGCCACCGAGCCCGGCCAAGCTTTTTAGTATAGTCAGTGTTGAATGCTTTACATATTCCTCCTGCATTATAGTATTAGAGAAGATGCAGAGAATTAAATTGCTGAAAAATAAAAACACATAAAGATTACTCTTTATTTAGAATTAGTAAAGATCTTTAACATTGTTTCTTTACATCATTCTGGGTTTTTTTTTTTTTTTTTTTTTTTGAGACAGAGTCTCGCTTTGTTGCCCAGGCTGGATTGAGTGCTGTGGCATCAGCCTAGCTCACAGCAACCTCAAACTCCTGGGCTCAAGTGATCCTCCTTCCTCAGCCTCCTGAGTAGCTGGGACTACAGACATGCGCCACCATGCCCGGCTCATTTTTTCTATATATATATTAGTTTGCCAATTAATTTCTTTCTATTTTATAGTAGAGACGGGGTCTCGCTCTTGCTCAGGCTGGTTTTGAACTCCTGACCTTGAGCAATCCGCCCGCCTCG
>VSMD01137585.1:0-55368 GCA_008750895.1 Mirza zaza | reverse complement strand
CATACAAAGTGAAGATATGTGCCATCTGGACTTTTGCAGAAAATGTGTGGAGACCCTGGTTGTGACTATTGGTCAGCTGCTCCAGCACCGTGCCTGGCACATAACAAACACTCAGCAAATACTGAGCATTTATTAAGTGCCCTCCACATGTGTTATCCCTCCTCATCCTCTTCCCCCTTAAGCTACTCTTAAGGGTGCACAAACCTGCATCCATAATTTCTGAAGTCTAAGAAACTCTGAGAGCCACACTTTCCAAACAGGAATTTTGCAGCCAAATCTGATCTGCTCTGACCCGGCTCATTTGGCCGTACAATGTGACGTGAACGAATGTGAGGCTATGTGTAGCCCCTGTTTCTCACATTTAATGTGGACCTTCCTAGTATAAGCACCATATTGCATTTCTAAACTATGAAAAATATAGAATTCCAAGGCCTATTTGACTACAGGGGTTTGGATGAGAGATTCACATGTATATTTTCCCTCATTTTAAAGCTGAGGAGTAGAGAAACTAAATCGCAGTGCCAGCGCATGGGAGAGCCGGGCTTTGATCCAGGAGTCTGATCACGGAGTCAAGTCCATGACCAGCAGGCCGTCCTGGGAGAGGTGGCCCGATGTGTACCGACTGGATGAATTACTGGATAAATGAAGCAGACTGGGCCTAGTTCCAGCTCCTGGGCTGGCTTGCCCGCTGCCGGGGAGATTCCTGTCTTCCCTCTGTCAGAACATCTTTCCAAGCCAAGAGCTGCAGCTGTAAGTGTTCACGCAAACATGCATGGATGCACGCACACACATCCACATGCACACACAACTCGCACCTCAGGAAGGAGCCACATGCTATTGTATTTCCTGGAGCCCTGTGGCCGCCCGTCATTTCAGCCATCTCATCTTCCTGAATCAGGTGACAAAACCCACTAGTAACCAGGAGAGGGAAAGAAAACAGATGCACTTCCAGCCAGACGGGGTTGTGCTGAGCAGTTTGTCTTTGTGGTTAAACCTCTGTCTCCAACAAGGCACACAGCTCCTTGCAAAAAATGATTACCGTTTGCTCCCTCTGACTTCAGGACTTGCTCTGGTCCTGAAATCACAAAGCCACAGCTCACAGGAAAAGTGTCATTTGTCTGTTGGGTACTGAGACCAGCACAGGGCAACGACAGGGTGCAGTAATGCTGTTTCCGAAATGGGGAAGGCATTATCCTTTGGTGGAGGGAGGAAGTGGGCGCTCTCTCTCGGGCTTGAAGGCTTCCCAGAGCAGAGGTGAAGCGGCCTCTAGAAGGCGGTGGAAAATCAGCGCGGTTGTAAGTGAGCAAGAGTCTTCAAAGAAACCTCAGAGGAATGAGACAGGGTTTGGCCAAGGACTGATCACCAAGCAATATTGTTGATTAAAGCATAGTTGAGGAAGGGTGAATATGATTTCCTCTGTGTTTAAAAAAAGGGCATGTATCTGCATGTGTGTGTGTGTGTGTGTGTGTGTGTGGTGTGTGTGTAAAAATATAAAAAAGGAGAGAAGAATACGTTTTTGCCATTAACACAGGAAGTAAATGAGAAACGGGGTGGGGGCGGGACAAGGTTCATGTGTCAGAGAGAGGAGGGGGAGTTTCCATCTTCGCTCATACATACTCCAGTGTTTTTCCTTTACCTGTGTAATCTAAAATTAAAAAAATAAATAAAATTAACTGGTAAAAACAAACACCCAAGAAAACAGCTACATACCAAACAGCAAGCCCTTTAACTTCTAACAATCAGAAGCCTCCAGAACACAAAAGAACTTCCTGGTTTGAGGCATTCCTCCTTAAACCGTGTTTGGAAGCTGGTTTAGAATCCTGCCTGGCCCTGAACACGGCAGACTACCTAAAATCGTTATTGAAACTTCCCTGTCGAACAAGAGACATGTTTTGATTCTCTCTGTCTCTGTCTCTCTCAAAGAGTGCTTAAAATTATGAACTCTTCTTTTATGTTTACGACTATGGTTTCTGTGTGTGTTTGTTTTTTTTTTAAAGGAATAGGAAACATCCCAATAGTGGATGATCTTGACAACCTAGCCTTTAAGATACACATCTTACTAGATAAAGGCATCTAATCATACCTTTGAATATTAAAGAAAAAAAATGACATGTAAAAACCAGCCTCTTTCAGAGCCTAAGAAGGACAAGAAAGGTCCTAGCGGATCCTCTAGACGGTGTACAAAGAAAATTTGGTCTTTGGTTGATGTGCTTAAGACAACCTGGTTGCATTCTTGCTTTTAGAGCATCTTTTAATTGAAGTTTCACTAACTCGCCTGTTACTTTTGTTTACTTTTTTCCTTATAGCTGGGTTAAATAGGAAGTTGAGGAAGAGCCGAGGAAGGCAGTGACGGGAATCGGAGCAGGCTTACCCCTCCCGCCTCTCCACTGCACCCACACCAGGAATTCAGCAAAACGGTGGCTGCTGGCAACGCCGCAGGTTTAGATGCTTTTCCAGTTAGGAATCTGAAACTGGCTTTTCTTGGGAGAACAGTGGACTTAATAACTGGAGCCTTAATCACACGCACTGAAAGAATAAATGACCGGCATGGGCAGATTTTGATTAAGGTCTGTCAAGTGGGCAAGTTATTTTTTCAAGGCTGGGATTTTTAACTTCGCAGGGTGCTCCTCGGGTTGGCAGAGGTTTGTCAGTGTCCCTGGGGCTTTCAGACTACAGAAGTGTGTTAGAAAAAGTCTGTTGGCACCCACCTTTTAGAATGTGTCTGTATGAAATGAGGAGCATGCAAATAAACATTTTTTATTTCCACTGATCAAATGAGATAAAGAAAAGGCCCTTTGAAAGCTTGATCCAAACGTTAGATTTTGTTATTGTGTTTTTCAAAACACTATTACAGTATTATTTCTTATTTGATTCTTTTAGCAACCCAGGAGGGTGTCAGAGTAAGGAATCTTCACGTTATAGATGAGGGAGGAAAAGGCATAAAAGGCCAACTCATGCATGTAAATGACCGGCCAGAGAGTTTAGGATTCTGAGTCCCTTTTGCTCAACCTTTTCAGCAAAGCCAAGTATAATTCCTGGCAGGTTTTATTCAGGAATCTCCAGGGTTCATCTTGTGCTACAGGTTATGGAAAAATCGCTAACAGCACGATTAAATCCAGAGAGGAGGCTTCCGTGAGCACGATTCGCCCCCAATACCTACTAAAGACTTTAGGGAAGGGACTAATTTTACCTTTGTCGTCAGGTACACACCAGGAGTGTTTGTTAATCCTTCCAGGAACGCATCTATTTTTGCTTTGTTTATTACCTGCGGTGGTGGTGCAGCTGCTGATCTTAGGGGACCACACTAGATCCCCCTGAGTGGGTGGCGACATGATTCTGCAGACACAGTTGATAATCCTAGACAATCGCAGGCTCCCTCCTCTGTGAGGGGTGTGTCCTTTCGTTTACAGAAAGGAAGACTGAATCAGAATGGAAAACAACTGTGACACAGCAGAGCCGGGAGCAGGAAACAAAAGAATGGGACAAAGATTCTCTCGCTTCCTTGATTAACTTTTAGACTGAATTGTCTTAAAGGTGGACTTTGATCCGCACATTAAGAATCCTTGTTCATGACAACAGTACCTCAAAGGCAGGATGGAGACATCTACATGGGCAATCTGTCGGGTTTTGTTTAAGGGAAAACAAAAGTAACTTGAGCCAAATGCAAGTGTGTGTGTGCGTGTGTGTGCGCGTGTGTGTTTTAATGTGTTTCTACCAAGTACAAAAGCAATGTAAAAATAGCAACAATAATAATCAGAAGAAATAAGAAGCCTAGCTCACTTAGGTCTGGGGCTATTTCAGGTGCCTTACAAGTATTAATTCATGTGATGTTCACACCAACCCTGTAAGCTAGATGCTGTTATTAACCTTAGTTTCTCACCTTGCAGCTGAGGAACAGCGACGCTAAGAAACTTGGCCAAAGCTGGTAAGAAAGAAAAACCTCAGTCTCCATCCTCGCCCTGGTGATGATTATGAATGTACGATGAGCTCAGCTTTAACTGGCTTCCACCAACACTGGCCCGTTTGGGTGACTCTGTGCTAATTAGAAAAAGGGGACCCCCACCCCCCAGCCCGCGCAGGTGCGGCTGCCTCTCTGGGTGGACGGCTTTTAAGGGGACCTTCAAGAGCTCCGCATGGCGAGTGGAAGGCAAGGGCTGAGTTTTCATCGACTGTTTCTCTTGGCTGGCTGCCCTCATGCAGGGCCACGCTTCCTGTTTGTGGGTGCCTGGGCTCCCCCACACACGGGCTGTGGGATCCTCAACGTCTGCGAGTCTCTGTGTCTCCATCAGAAAACTCGGCAGGGTGGCGCTGACCTCACACGGGGACTTGCGGTGAGGATCAAGCGCTGGATTTTGTAGGAAGTGCTTGGTGCGCGGGAAGCACTAGTGCTGCAAAATCAAACATGACACAGAAGGATACAGAGTTTTTGGATTGTTCCTCTTTTTTGGATCGTAGACCCCTTGGAGACAGAGTAGCCATTTGGAGACTCATTCTGAAACACCATGGACTGCGTGTCCCAGAACAGGCGCCGGTGTGTCATAAGCAAGAGATCATGTCTTTACCTGGTTCTTAGCACTGAAAGATGTTGGTGCTTGAGTAGCTTCTACGATGAAGCTGTGCTCTCCATAAACTATCTTTGTTGGGCTGTGGTTTTGACAGCACCATATTGAAATAAACAGAATGGGTACCCCTAAATTTGGGTGTTGCTTTCAGAATGCCTTTCACTGGGGTCAAGCAGGGTCATGGATGGGACGTGTGATGCTAGCATGCCAGCGTGGGGGTCTCATGCCCTGGATGTGCCGTGCGGAGCTGCCACGTAAAAGCTGCGTGGCCTCGGACACATTGCTTGGCTGTGTCCTGCATTAGTCTCCTCATCTGGAAAATGGGGCTAATGACGGCTCCTCTCTCATACACTTGTGAGGGTTACACGAGAAAAAGCCACGTAAAATGAGTTGTACCATCCATGGTAAATGGTAAGAGCTCAAAAATGTCTGTTAGTTTAATTTATTATTATTAAATAGAATATCAACATTAAGGTAGTACTGGCATTTTCTCATTCTCTTTAATTCTCTAAGTTTAACCCTACAGGAAACTATACTCGATAAATAAATGATAATTGATTGGTCTGTGTTGTCTCTCCTGCCTTCTCTGAGGGTGCAATATTTTTTCTTCTACTGCTAGATGCGTGTAAAGTTTAGTCCCAGACCTATACATCAGTGTGTGTTGCTAGGAAGAAGCTCACGGGCAGACGACCAATGGCATCTTTAATTGCTAGGACTTGAGTTCCTGGAAGCCCAAGAGCCAGGGATGAACTTTTTTTTTTTTGCTTCTCTTGGCATTTTGTCTGTGGCTTCCTTTCCTCTGGGCACATCAAAGGCCAGGGTCTAGTTTGAACTTGGACATTTGAAGAAAGTCAATAAAGGCATTTCTCCCTCCCTCTGCTTATTTGGTAAATTAAACGCATGGATTTTGCAACTCCACTGTATGCTTTTGTGGATTGAGAAGATTTTCCCCTGAGCTCGGCTGAGCCTGAGCTGGCCGGATTACCGAAAATCACTGCAGGCTTTCCTCATGTGGACCATCCAGGTTCTTCTCTGTAGCAAACACTCCTGGTTGCTCCCCTACAAGTTAGATTATCTTGGCTGCGAGTAGCAAGAACTACCAAACGGTGGGTTAACCGATAGGATTGCATTCATTTTTTCCACATAATAAAGAGTCTTAGACTGCAGGGCTGCTGGGGCATTTCAAGGACGTCGTCAAGGACACAAACTCCTCTCTTGCAGCTTCCCCATCCTGTGCCCGTGGCTCTCCACTGCATGGTTCCATGGTGGCTGCTGTGTCACAAGGCCTGGGGGTAGGTTCCACATGGGAAGGAGAGAAGAAAGTAACAAATGTGCATGCTAGCAGAATTTTTCCTTTTTTTCAAGAAAAAAAATTCTTCAAGGGGGTTGGGGAAATCAAGGATTTTTTTTTAAGCTGGGCTTCCTGGCACCCTCAATAATTCCAGGGCTTTGTTAATATGAAAGAAGAGGAGACAGGATATTTTTTAGTTATTATTATTTTTATTAGAGATAGGGTCTTGTTTCTGTTGCCCAGGTTGGAGTGCAGTGGTACAATCATAGCTCACTGCAGCCTTGAACTCTTGGGCTCCAGAGATCCTCCCATCTCAGCCTCCCAAGTAGCTGGGACTACATGAGCATGCCACTACATCTGGCTAATTAAAAAAAAAATTTTTTTTTAGAAACAGGGTCTCACTATGCTGCCCAGGCTGGTCTCAAACTCCTGGCCTCAAGTGATCCTCCTGCCACAGCCTCCCAAATTATTGGGATACAGGCATGAGCCACTGCGCCCAGCTGAGGTAGGATATTGGATGAGCAACTAACTAGCAGTGTCTACCAATCACATGGCAATTACCATGGTCTAAATGTTTGTGTCCCCCAAAATTTGTATGTTGAAATATTTTTTTTTTTTTTGAGACAGAGTCTCACTTTGTTGCCCAGGCTAGAGTGAGTGCCGTGGCGTCGGCCTAGCTCACAGCAACCTCGAATTCCTGGGCTCAAGCAATCCTCCTGCCCCAGCCTCCCGAGTAGCTGGGACTATAGGCACGTACCACCAAGCCTGGCTAATTTTTTCTATTTTTAGTTCTTTGGCTAATTTCTTTCTATTTATAGTAGAGATGGGGTCTCGCTCTTGCTCAGGCTGGTCTCCAACTCCTGAGCTCAAGTGATCCTATCGCCTCAGCCTCCCAAAGTGCTAGGATTACAGGTGTGAGCCACCGCGCCGGCCCGAATGTTGAAATCTAATCCCCAATATGGTGGTATTAGGAGGTGGAGCCTTTGAGAGGTGATTAGGTCGTAAGAGTGGAGCCCTCATGAATGAGATTAGAGTCCTTATAAAAGAGGCCCGGAAAGGTGCCGTCTCCCTTCCACCATGTGAAAACACAACGAGAAAACACCATCTATGAACCAGCAAGTGGGCTCTCACCAGATACCAAATCTGCCAGCACCTCAGTCGTGGACCTCTCAGCCCCCAGGACTCTGAGAAATAAATGTCTGTTGTTCATAAGCCACCAGTGTATGGTATTTTGTTATAGCAGCTTGAACAGACTAAGACAACTATTCACTTCTCCCTTCTGCCTAATAGGAAGAAGGCTCCTCCTGCCAAATAGTCATTTAGCTCCACCCATCACTTTGTCCAGTCTCTACTCAAATATCAACTCATCAGAAAGGCTTCCCTGACCACCGCCTCTAAAATATCTCACTCACCCCCCCAGTCTCCTTTATTCTTCTTCACAGATTTAACGACCAGTGGACAGAGCACATATGCATCTGCTTCCTTGCTCACTGACTGCTTCCGGAGGTTCTAAGAGTCATGAGAACAAAGGCCTTTGTTGTCATTGCTGTTAACTGCTACACCTCGCTCCTAGAACAGGGCCTGGCACAGATTGATCACTCAATATATATTTGATGAATAAATTGATTGTTTCAAAGCTTTCCTTCAAGAACTTCTGCTTGCTAGAGGCATATCTTGCAGTGATGAAAGAGCGCAGGATTTGGATTTAAACGCACCTGACTTTGAACTCTGGCTCTGTTAGCTATGTGGACTTGGTCAACTCGCTGAACCTCAGTTTCTTCACGTATAAAATAGTTTTTAAAAATGTATCACTTATTAGAGACAAATAGTGAATATGAAACGCTAAAGATGTCATTCAAGGTAAGCACTTACTAAGTGGTGGGAATATTATTGGGCAAGAGGTCAAGGCAGTTCCTGGGAGCCTTTATATTCACTTATATTCTATTCCCAGGTGAGTGCTTTGAAATGAGACTTCAAATAGTTCATCAGATTAAATGTGGGAGAATTGCGGAAAATGTAAAACCAAACACCTCCAAACTGCTGACTGCCCAGGGCAGCGGTAAGAAAACGAGAACATTCTGCACAACCAGATGTTATTAAAGATGACGTTTGCCAGAGCACAGGCTCCGCAGCCATCTGCCACCACAAACTCTCCTCCCTCCTCCATTCCTTTGAAGCAAAGCAGCATTTCCTCCTCCGTTCCTCTCTAGGCTGACCAGCGTAAATACTGCTAATAACAATATAGTGAAAAAATAGTCCCACCTAGCCATTTTTAGCTTCCTCTGAAGCCTTACATTTCACATTTTAAGTTTGTTTTCAAAGTCCTCTTCCAACGCAAATAAACGCAGGCTCAGAAATGAAAGGATTCGGGTTATTACTTTCTGATTCTCCAGGGAGTAGGCGGTGAGGTCAGCTTCCTATGGAATGATGGATCATTCGGCGACGGTGGCTGCCTGGAAGAGGGTCCTGCTGGCCACGCGGGACTCGTGTGACTCGCTGTGCTTCCATCCGGGTTAGCTCCCCGAGAGCCGGGCCACCGCCGACAGACGCACCAGACTTTCTCCAACCTTTTAAGACAAACCCCTAAAATATCGTCTTTGAGAATTTTCTATTCATATTCCGTAAAACCTTTCTGTCTGGGTTCCCCCATGCCCCACTGGGAGTAGTATTATCGCAGCTGATGAAAGGAAGGACAATATTTTCTCTCTTTCATTCCTTCAACACATAATTTTTGCGTACCTACTGCATGCCAGGTACCGTGCTCCAAAGTCTCTGATCTCAGGGCAATTCCCTTGTGGTGGGGGAGCTAACACAATACTAATAAGTAGAAAAATTAACTAATTTATAAATCAACACGGAATCGCATAGAATATTTGTTGTATTTATTATAATAATAATAAAATAATTGCATTTATTAAAACATGACAACTTTCTTATAATACTTAATACATGCTGATTAGTATCCTAAACTCTTTTTATAGTAACTCATTTTATGGTTTCCTATTTTACAAATGGGAGAACTAAGAAACCAAAAGGTTAAGTGTTTTTAAAAGTTCTACAGCCAACGAAGTGGCCGTGGGGATTTGAAGGGTCAGAGTGCGTCCTGTAACTACACGCCGCTACTCTGCAGGGTCTTTACAGACACCTTATAAAAGTGGCCGAGACGATGCTGAGAACGGACAAGTGCCACAAAGGGTAAAACGGGACTTATGGATTGGAAGGGGCTGCTTTTATGGAGGTGCCTGGGCAGAGGCCTACAGGGTGAGGAAGGGCCAGCAATCTGAGAAAAGCCCTTTAGGTGGCGAGAACAGCAAGTGCAGGAGCCAGAGGCAGGAAGGAGCTGGGCACGTTTCAGGGACAGAGAAAAGCCGGTGTGACCAGGGCAAGTGGACTGCGGAGAGCTGAGTTTAGGAAATGTGGGCAGAGGACAGATCCTAGCAGGCTTTCGATTCAAATCCCACTCAGAAAGGAAAATTCCTCGACAGGTTTTACCTTGCTCAGGGATTTTGGGGGCCTTGTTGTGGCTGACACTTGTCACAGCGTTCAAGGACATGCAGAAAGTCTTGGGTACATCATTCTTTGTTGTTGAAAACCTTTAAGCATTTCAGAATCTTTCCTTCCTTGGTAAGTGTCTGAACACGATTGAGTCTCTGTGACGACTGGTCGTCTGATCTGGGTTACCTGTCTGAACCCAGAGATGCCCGCTGAGTCCTGACAAACTTGTAGCAGTCCAAGCTGCACTTAAGGCTGATCTCAAGACTTCCCCAAAGGGGTGTTTCCTTGGTTGTGGTTTAAAAGTAAATTTGAATATTAGGTTATTTTCTTGTGATTTATGTGATTTCTAAAAATGGTACACGGGGGCCAAAAATAAGAAGAAAAAAAGAGAAGGTTTTATATAATCAATTTCCAGTGAGTTAAGATTTTACTGCCATTTGTATATGCTTCCACAGAGGGGACTCTTTTAGGACGTATGGCTTTGGCAAGTAAATAAAAGGCTTGAGTTAAGGGAAAATAAATAGCCTGGTCTGATACTTTGTAGCAAAAATTTATTCACTTGCACCACTTAGAATTGATGTGATTGGTTCATGGTCTGAGTAGAAAAATAGCAGCACAATGGCAATCCTGATAGTTAAAGCGCGTTGGACCCAAACTGCTCACTGTGAGGGCAAGGGAAGCCCATTTTGATTGCTCTTCAGAGGGTAATACTTGGAGCTTTTCACAAAACATTCATCAAGAAAAAATGGAGAATTCAGGCAGCCTGAGTTAGAATCCCTAAACTCCCAATTCCTTGAAGTGTGGCCTTGGGAAAGTTACTTATTTAACCTCCCTGAGCCTCAATGTTCTCATCTGTCAAATGGCCATAATAACTCACCTACTTTGCAGGGTTGTCTTGAAGATAATGATTGGATTGATGGAAAGGAGTTAGTTCAGACCATGATGTAAGGCCTCAATAAATACTTATATTTTTCTTTTCTTCCATCATACTCTTCTCAGCACTTAGTCCATGGCCCCAGCGCCAGGTCCCAGGGCACATCTCTGCATGACCTCAGCAGGGAGCAGGATAAATACATCTAGGCCATCGTGCAGCAGAGAAAGAAGATGTTGCAGAATGTCCTTGCAGAGAATCTGCCCCTTACAAAAGAGGTTTTGCTTTAGGGCAGGGTTTCTGTTGACTTTCTCGGATAGATAATCCTTTGTTGCGGGGCTGCCCAGTGCACTGTAGGATATTTAGCACCTCTCTGGCCTCTACTTGCTATATGCCCTTAGCATGTCCTGCCTCCTGCTTCCAGGTTGTGATAGCCAAAAATGTCTCTGGACACTGCCCAATGTCCCCTGAGGGAGCAAAATCAGCCCTGGGTGAGAACTGCTGGTTTTTGAACATGTGCTTCAATGAGAAGACTGGTCAAATGTCAGGGCTCAATTTTGTCTTTCTTTCTTTCTTTCTTTTTTTTTTTTTTTAGTAGAGACAGGGTCTTGCTCTTGCTCCGGCTGGTCTCAAACTCCTGAGTTTAAACGATCTTCCCCCCTCTGCCTCCCAGAGTGCTAGGATTACAGGCGTGAGCCACCCCACCTGGCCAACTTTGTCTTTCTTAAGAAAGACACCTGGAGGTGTCTTTGAGATTTGAGTACATTTTAAATTTATTGTTTAAAAAAATTATTACCTAGAGCCAGGTACAGTAGCTCACACCTGTAATCCTAGTACTCTGGGAGGCCAAAGGCAGGAGGATTGCTTTAGCTCAGAAGTTCGAGATCCACCTAAGCAAGAGTGAGACCCTGTCTCTACTAAAAATAGAAAAAAAAAATCGCCAGGGGTCGTGGTTTGTGCCTACTTGGAAGGCTGAGGCAAGAGAATCTCTTGAGCCTAGGAGTTTTGAGTTTGCTGTGAGCTAGGCTGACACCATGGCACTCTACTGCCATGGTGAGACTCTGTCTCAAAAAAAAAAAAACAAAAACAAATTATTAACTAAATTACGTATTCTCATTGCTGGGAAAGGAGACAGAGAGAAATCATGTGCAACACCAAAATAAAATACAACCAAAACACTTCTATCCGTCATTACAAAACTTTTCTAAAATATTCTTTTAAGCTAGTTGTTCTGTGTGTGAATTTATAGATCAAAATATCTGTGGACCTAACCATAACACAGACGTTAAGAGCAAAGTCTCCTGGAGCAGAAGCAATGGCTTCCATGTCAGCCCCACCCCTCACAAACCATGTGACAGTGGCCAGCCGGCTTCACATCCCAGAACCTCAGTTTCTGTATCTGTAAATGGGATTAATTATTATACCTACCTCAGTGCAGTGCCTGCCACGCTCCCTGACTGTGGGTTCCTAATCATTGCAAGCATACGTGTGACAAACGCCACGAGCCAGGCTCAGCACTAAGTGCTTCCCACAGATTAACTCATACACTGGTCAAACAGCCTATGAAATAGGGGTTATTTCGTCTGCATTTTACAGGTGGGGGGAACCTGAGGCGTAGAGAGGTTAAGTCACCCGGAGGTGTCACACAGCTAGGAGGCGGAGCCGCAGCAAAGAGCGTGGCAGTTAGCTCTCTCCTGCTTCCTGGAGCTGATACTATTCAGAATTCTGAAACCTTCCCTCCCAGAGCAACAGAAGTTCAGTCTTTCCCCTTCCCCAGAGGCCTCTTGCCTAGGAATAGTCCAGAAGCCTTGGAATAATCCAGAAGCCTTAGGGCGCTGCCGCCATTGGTAGGGTCAGTTATTTTTCTGTTGTCACCTGCTGAAGACAGGCCACCTAGGAAATCTGAAGAAGTAACTTCAGTTGGAAAAGGTGGGGAAAAAAAGCTTCGCAGATCCCTGTGCTCTGTGATTTGCTGCAGTGTCTTTCATGACCCGGAAGTAACCCGACACCGGAAGTAACCTACTATCACTTCCGGGTATTCTTTGGCCTAGCAGCCGGACCCAATACCAGGAGCTTGGGGGCCGTCTCAGAGGCTGGCGACCGCACCAGCTACCCGCTGAAGAGACTTTTAAAAGGAGGTAGTCTTTGACTAGTAGATCAGTTTTTATTAAATATTTAGCCTCGCATTGTAAATGATTATTTTGCTTGGAAAGACACTCCCGAGAAGTATTATAAATTTCTTTCCCATAAAAGATAAGAAACATGACATTAGGTCAGCCCCTATTTGAATTTAGATCTTGAAGAGCCAATTAGCTAGAAAAATCGACTCTGATGAACAGATATTGAGGCCAGACACAGGTCATTCTAGAATTTAATAAATGTGTAAGAACATAGTAAATGAAAAAGTATTGGCATGCCCAAATCCTTTAAAAGTATGTGCTTGGTCAACCTTTGAGATTCTTTTAGTATGTCCAGGGTTAGAGAAGAGATATGTATCTTTACTGATAGAAGGACATAATTTTTTGAATATGATACTTTTTAAAATAAAGTCTTGTGAACTGCATGATCCGGCTCCTGCTTGGTGGGGAGACCCAGTATCATCCACCACAATTAGCTGTATACTGGGCAACGTTCTGATTCTCAAACACAAGTCCTTGCCTGCCTCAGGACCTTTGCACTTACTGTTCCTCTGCCTGGATGCTGTTCCTGCAGAGCAGCCTCCTTGAATTTCCATACATACGTGGTTTCTTTGGAAAGGCCCTTCCCTACGCCCTCAGCTATTCTCTTTTTTATGATCTGGTTTTGTTCTTCACCGCACTCACCAAAACCTGATTTATCGTTATTTCAAAAATTGTTCGTTACCCATCTGTCCCTAAAAATATAAGCTGCTTGCTAAACATGTCTGTTTGTGTATCCCCAGGGCCCTAGTATAGTATCTTGCATATAATAGGTGCTAAATAAGTATTCTCTGAATTTGTTGTTGATCTGGGAATTTTCATAGGTAACTAACACTGGGCTGCAATCGTCTTTGATTTGTAGGCAACTGAATTTTGTTTATTTCTACTTGCCAAGGGCTGCCTTTATCGGGGATGACAACACAGAAACATTCGCTGTCTTGTGCGCCCTGAGCATGATGCTGAAATGTCAGGTGACACCAGATCAAGAATCAGTCATGGCAGCTCTTCAAACATATAAACATATTAAACATCAGTGCATCAGCACCTGGCCAGCAAGAATGCCATCCGTTAGCACATGACAAGTTGGGGTTTACAGTCAAAGTCCACTTAGCAAATGTTTATTCTACAACGTGCTTTCCTTTTGTTTCCTGTAAGTAGCGCTTCATGCCCTGCCAGGATCTGAGGTCATAGAAACACGAGGAGACTATTAACATATCAATGCAGGGATCTCTTTGGAATCTAGAATTTGGAATAATATTTGCATGTTGAGCTCAGTAGCCGCCCAGGCAGGCCTGCTTATTGATTGCCTTTAATTTCCCCTTAAAACAGTGTCTGTTTCTGAATAAAAGATTAATAGAGGAGGGCTCAGTTTGTCGCGTGATTTATGCTCAAGTCCTGCCTCCCTCCCATTCAGAAGTGCATTGCACACTTGTCCCCACCCCTGCGATGTTTGGATTCCACTCCTCAAGAAAAATAGCTGCTGGTCACCAAAGCCTGCGGCTTAATTGAATTTGTCTTTGTCCACTTAATCTTCATGCTCACAAAAAGTGGGGGTGGGAGAGATTACACAGAAAAATCATACCTCAAAAATACACACAATCATTAGGAGAATAGGCTGAAGAAAGCTATGCAATGAAAATGGAGGGTGCCACTTAGAATTTTTGTGCTGCTCTTCTCTGTGCTCAAAGGCATTAATAAGACACCAGTATCACTCCAGTATAGACATGGTAACCTAAAAAGTAAATTGCATCGCACCAGCTTTGCATAGTTCCATCGTTTTTGTCTTGGCTGTAAATTTCTTTTTCCTCTTGGGGAAGAAGAAAACATGAGAGGAAAGTGAAGATTTCCATTTTGCATAAAGTTTGGGACCTCTTTCTATAAGTAGTTGGCTATATATTGGGTCATTAATAATAATAACATTAATAATAGCAATCATTTATCAAGCACTCTTTTTTTAACCATTGTACTAAATGCTTTATATTCTTTCACTTATTTATCTTGACTCTGAAAGGGGCTCTATTATAATTCCTCTATGATCAAGAATTAGAGAAGTAAAAGCAGCTGCCCAGATTTCTCAAGTGGCAGACCCAGATTTTGAAGCTGGGTGTATTTGACTTGAAAATCTAAGACTGCATGCAATCCTGCCAAGAGAAGTACGTTCATTTGGGTCTGCTTTCATCTACATTTATTTCTGGATGGAGGAAACATGAGTTTTCCATTTAGGCAGCCTTGAGTTCCAAGCCTTAGGTCTGCCTCCTAGACTTAACCACTGGGCAAGATTATCTCCCACGGCCAAGTGGGATTACTGGAGACAAAAGGTGTTCTTCTAATCTGCTACTTTGATCATTGCACACGGTTACCTGCAGTGTGAGCCACTTGGAACACTGGAGAGATGCAAGGAGCTGAGACAGAAGCTGGGTCAATAAGAATCTGAGATTCCCCCTTACTCCAGGCCACAAAATAAATATCCCAGGTGTTGATAAAGGGAATGACACCCCCAAGAGGTCTCTCCCTGAGAAGTTAACAATTCTGTTATCTTAAATTGGCCTAGTGAGTATGTGAGAGTTAGAAACATTTCTAGTTTGCTTCTTTGATCGGGGACATTGCAATGGACTGAATGTTTGTGTCCCCAGCCCAAATCCATAAATTGAAATTCTATGTGATTATAGAGGCTTAAAAAAATGAAATTCTAACCCTCACTGTGATGGTATTAGGAAGTGAGACCTGTGGGCGGTGATTAGGTCATGAGGGTGAAGCCCTTAGGAATGGTATTAGTGCCCTTATGAAAGGGCACTAGACAGCTTTCTTACCGCACCCCCACCTCCACCCCAGCAATACGGTGAGAAGTGGGCCCTCACGGGCACTCACCCCTGCTAGCACCCTGATGTCTGCCTTCCAGCCTCCAGAACTGTGAAAAATAAATCTCTATTGTTTATAAGCAACTCAGACTATGGTATTTGGTTATAGCATCCCAAAGGGACCAAGACCACATGTAGAATAATTTTTGATCTAGTGATCAAGATTGTGCTAGAATTAAGATTCTGGAAAAAAGAATGAGATCAGATTTGGGAAGGCAAAAAGCAAAAGTACTTGCTTTGTAGTTTGGGGTAATGATTCCTAATTTTCTTATTTTATGACTTTTTGAACTTCCCTTTCACTTTTTCCATTATTGCTTCCTTTACTTAAAACAAAACAAAAAAGAACCCAAAACAAAACAAAATACACCGGTGGCGTATTTGCTATGTGCAGATTCTGTGAAAGGGGCCTGGAAAAAGACATTTAAAAAGACAAAGGTCTTACAATCTAATTAAATGGTAGCATACATTAAACAAATAATTCCACAAATCATACTTTAATTACCATTTTTACTTGCTGTGAAAGGAAATATACATGGGAGGCAATGAGACTATATCCGAGTCGCATCTCAATTTCTATCTAACTCCCTGTCTACCCGTGATTCACTTTTCATTGGCTTCCCTGCAGTGGATTGGCTGAGCATGTAGACCCTGTAGTCTGATTACAGGGTTTTCAATCCTGTATGAGCCCCGCCCCTGGCTGTGTGACCTTGGATAAGTTACTGAACTTATCTGAGCTGTACGTCCCTCAGCTGTAGAGTGAAAAATAATATCTACTCCCTACTCTTAGGGTTAGCATGCGAATCAAATGAGATTATCTAACAAAAAGCGCTCAGCCTTGGAATTGGGCACACAGCAGGTGCTTAATTAAGGCTAGTTGTTATTATTAGTCTCTGAAAGCGATCTCTTCATTGTTCTCTCCCCCATGCCGAGAGGTACTGAATTAGTTTAGTCTAAGAGGTTTGGAGAGTCACCACGGTGGGAACCTGGACACCACTCAACAGCTGGGTGTCCTTGGGCATGTCGGGCAGCCCCCCGTGGACCCTGTCCCCTAATCTGCAAAGGGACACCACGATCAGTCCACTGGAGAATGAGAGCTGATGCATATAAAACACTTAGCTCAGTAAACAGACGCTGTTGTTATCATTACCTTATTATTTTCGGGCTCTATACAAAACATAATAACGCCTAACGATGCCTTTTAATCCCACGGTTCTCCTGGCGTTTGTGCTTTATGCTTCGACTTGAAAGTGCAGTTCTGAGAGTCTTTCTCTGAAGAGTGAATTGTGTTTATCCCCTAGCGTTTCTCCAGAAAGCTCTTATTTGGTGAGTAAATGTACAACGGGGGTGCTAGGATTCATGTGAAGTTTGTCCTTAAAACCCTTCTTTAATCTCCGCAGTTGCTGTGGAATCGGAGTCGCTTTTGCTTGGGTGATCAGATTACATTTCATAAACAATGTCCCCTATGTTTAAAAATCTTTAAACAGCCACTGGGAAGTGGCTTGGCGTGGACTCCAGTTAATGCCTTGTTTAATGTGAATCTTCCATTGCAGACAGGGCTGACCATCAACTGTTCATGCCAGCGTCAGATTCCTAAGTAGACACCTATATTTTTCAGAATCTTTTCTTCTTATTTGAAATCATTCCTTGGTTTTCTAGGACCCCCTAAAGAAGAATGTCGGTACGTATACTGTCTTGTGCAACCTTCCAAAAATGGGAATTATTGCTGTATTTTTATTGTCCTCCTTTTGCCGTGATGTTCGCCTTTGGTTTTATTCTTTCAGAACTTTTAAACATATTAGGGTACCCTCTGAGGAGGGAAAACAAAACAAAAAAAAGAACTTTCAAACATCAAAACTGCCAGCTCACCTTCATCACCCTGGGGCAACCGGGGAGAATTGGAAATTTTAAATTACTTCCTTAAATTTGGTTTTAGCTACATTTTAAAATTTTCAAATTGAAGAATTAAACCTTCTTTCGTCCATTGGTGCCCCCGTTTATTGGGTGCTCCTGGATGTGACTCAGTTTATCTGTGGTGATCAATTAATTCTCTTATCAACAGGGTCCTAGCAGGTTCTACCTCCAAAAATATATCCCACATCCTTTCACTAGCGCTACCCACGCCTGCCTGGTCTACGTCACTTTCTTTTCTCATCTTGATGGTGCATTCTGATGGTGCCCTCCTTGTTTCGTTCTTGTGCTCCTTCAATCCACTGTTCACAGAGCAGCCACGATACTTTAAAAAAATGTACAGTTGATCATGGAAGCTGCAAAATATCCCTTTTTGTGGCTAGACCAAATCTGTTTAACTAGTTCTCTGTGGATGGATTTGTTTCTTTCCTTGTCTATTATAAACAGTGCTGACATGAATAACCTCAGTGTATTATGCCTTATTTTCCTAAACCTATCAGAGATATAAATTCTCATATGTAAAATTGCTGGGTCGGAAGGATATAGCTGTGGATAGATATTGTGGTGGCTTCTTTGAGCAGAAAAGTCCAGTTCTCTAAGCATGGTATCGGTGGGGTGGAAGAAGATGATTAATTAGAATAATTGAAGAGGAAGAAGGTGGAATTTCAAGGTGGGCAGAAGTCTCATGGACCTGGGAGAGACAAGACAGGAGGAGTCGGACATGGGCGGGTGAAGCGTGGTAGGAGGCAGGGCAATGAGGACCACAGAGATCTAATGAGAAAACTCATGTGGGAGATGAGCAAGGGGCTTTGAGCACTTCCTCCATTTCCTCCAGACCCTTGGTAAATTTCTGCTACATTTGATTGCACTGGAAGAAAAAATTCAAGTCTTTGCAACACTGGAGAAATTGAAGACACCTGGTGGTATTCATAACGATGCTAATGAAGTAGGTTCTAGTAGCATTCCCATTTTAGAGAAGAGGAAGTTGAAAGTCAAAGAAATGAGAATGACTCCATCATTTCTTGTCTAACAAACCGTGGAGTTGGGGCTTGCACTGATATCCGCCTGGTTTTAGCTCCTGTTTTCTTAACCACTCTGCCATATCGTTTATGTTAAAGGCTATTAGGAAACAAATTTTTAAAAAATCTTATTTTGCATTAAAAAATACAAAAAACCATGATAAAAGATGTCCACAGCTTCTATTATTATGACCCGGGCTTCCTTCCTGTGCCATTAAAAACATCTAATTGCTACTGTATATTTTCTCTATTTTCAACCATCCCAGCACAGCTTGCCTGAAAACTGTTAACACTGAGAAACATATAGGTTAAGTCCATACAAGCTGGCCTTCATTATAGTCTTTCCTGCAAAATGCGTGCAGTGAATTGCAAGTGTTCGCATTTCCCATTAGCAAGAGAAATTAGCATTTCTGGAAATGGCAGCCTTCTCTGAATTATTATTCCATGCCTGTTTTGTTCTTTTCAGGTTGCTGGAGTTGATAATAGGGCCTTGGTCCTGATCTCTTCCACCTGCTCTTCACAATTGTGCGTGACTTCCTCCCTGGCTGCCCGGTGGGCTAAACACCCCTCCACCATGCCGGAATGGACCGTCACTCTGCTTCCTGGGCCATTTCCTTGAATGCTTGCATTCTAACATCCAGTGGAACACCCCTTCCCACTTTCCCCCAGCAGATCATGGACTAACACTCACAGCACTTTGGAAACAAAATTCTCCATGACACAAAATGCATGGCTGCTAGGAAGCTCCCTGTGCTGAGAACATACGCCAGGACCTGGAGGGAGGGAGGGAGGGAGAGGGGGAGAGGGGGGAGAGAGAGAGTCTGTGTGTGTTGCACTGTTATACATTTATTTTGGGGATTTGGGGGAAAAGGTGGCAAAACAGCCTCACAAGGGATCACCACTGCAGTAAGAAGGGGATGAGTGGATCTCACGTGTTTTTGAAAGGTGGCAGTCTTGCTGGCTCTGGCTCTGATTTCCATTTGGCTACTAACTCAGGGTTCTTTAGTGGATAAATTAACCTGCCAAGTCAGGAGGTCTGCTGGTGTAGGGCAGAGGTCAGCCCGTGGGCCAAATCAAGTTTGTTACCTAGTCTTTTAATCTGAAGGTCATGTTTGACTTGCACATTTGAGTAGGATTTTGCCCCGCAGATTGGGAAGGAAGTGCATTCTGAGTTTGAAAACTATATTCCATGGGCCAAATCTATCAAGCTGCTTGTTTTTGTAAGTAAAGTTTTGTAAGTAAAGTTTATACAGCCACACCATTTATGTATTGTCTATGGTTTCTTTTACTGTACAATGGCAGAGACTTCCCTAGCCCCCAATGCCTGAAGTATTTATGAAATGACCCTTTACAGAAAAAATTGCCTCCCCCTGGTGCAGGGATTAATCATCCAGCCCATGAATCAACAGTTTGTGTTCAAATCCCAGTTCTGCCATGGACTTCTGTGTAACCTTGGTTACGTACCATAAAGTAGGAATATAAATACCTCTGGGTTGATGTGAGAAGTCAGTTTAGTAATTCTAGTAAGTGCTTACTCAGAGGTAGTTTTTATGATTCATCTAAATTAAAGAAGATTTCTAGAGGTCTCCCATATTCCTGATGCCCTAGATTATAATCTTACTGGATCCTTTCTGTCTTTATAAAAATTAAACATGAAAAATATTTGAGGAATTTGGGCAGGCGCCTTTCCTGTTCCAGGAATAAAAGATCCATAAAATCCTGGGATCACATTTTCAGTATATTTGATGTTAATTAATAGAGTCTTGGCGACTGTGGAGGTCTCTAGCGGGGTGCCCTGGGACACTGTCTTTGATCTATTCTGGATGTCGGTTTAATTCAGGACTGAAGAATTAAGGTATTCAGATGAAATTTCCCGGAGATAAAATATTGGCATGAAAGGATCAAGATTCACAGTGGCCTCCAGAGCTTTCAAACGCAGGATTGGAAGAAATAAGAGAACATTTACTAGGGATTGATGTGGATTCTGGCATCAATTATTTACGTCTGGGAACGGGGAGACTTGGCCAGACGGCAGTTCCTGGGAAGTAGTTCTAGGGCTTCTAGTTGGCCACAAGTTCAATGTGAGCCAGATGTAGATAGCTGCCAGCAAGCAAATGATCTCAGGCTGCATTAATGGAGTCAAGATACGCTGTGTGGGCTCCAAGGACGATAAAGCGAGAACACAATTAGAACGAGCTGGGCAGCCCACGTTTGGAGCATGGAGTTTAGTTATGGAGACAAATTGCAGTTTTTAATGAAGATGCTGCCAAATTTTCGTAGGCTGAGGGGGAGGTGGGGGAAGAGACAGGTTGATGAGTCATCTGGGAACTATGTTATAATGAGGAATCACTGAAGGATTTAGGGACGTTTCCCAGGAAAAGAGATGACCACAAGGGAAGAAGTTCTCGGGAAAGCTCTGAAGGTCTTCCACGTGGAAGATGCTGCCAGGCTACCTCTGTTGTGTTTTGGTGAAATTTGGGGAAATAAATGTGAGGTGCTTACCTTTTGAGGTATTAGCCCAGCTTACAACAGACCTACCCCACCCCTGAGTCCACTGTCTACACTGAGGGGAATCCCTGGAAGATAATTCATTCTTTAGAACCTTGCCTTCCTGTTGATGGCTGATGGGAGAAGGGGTAGATGCCTGCTGGAAGCTAGAACGATCTACTTCTCTCTCCAGGGAAAACAGAATCTGCCGTGAGGACGGCGGGTCTGCCTCTGTACGGTTGAATCCATAATGTGTAACTCTGGGCACAAGGATAGACATATTCCCCCATGACGATGCAGGAGCTGAGAACTCAACCCACAGGGAGAAAAAGAATGAGGCAGAGATGCAGAAAAGCAGGAAGGCAAAACAGAGGGCTTTGCTGGTTGGATTCTTTTCAGCTTTCCATTTTCTGGTATTAGTTCTTCCTGAGACCTAACTGCGTTCCTGGACTCAGGCTTCATGAGATATCTTTGTGTCCCTGTTATACATTCTCCCTTTTGCCTTCTGCTAATTTCATCTTGGTTTCTTCGTGTGCAAGCCAAAGCGTCCTAACTCTGCGAGTGCGGCAGAGAGTGGCTCAGCATGTGGAAGACATAAAGAAGGATCCTGTTCACACTCAGAGAGTGTCTTCAGGAAGCGAGGGTATTTCTGTTCTGGGAGCACGCAAGTAGAAGCTGAATGACCCTGGGTAACTGGAAGGCCTAAAAAAAGAGTTTGGGCCTGGCCTTCAGAAACACTTGGGATTAATTGCAAACTCTGCTGCTCACTGGGACCTTCTTAACCCTTACTGGGTCTATGGGTCTATGTCCTGTGCCATATGAGGAGAATAAAGCATACTTCATAGAATTGTCGTGAAGATGAAATAACCTAACATATGAGTTTCCTATTGCTGCTGTAAGACATGGCCACACACTTAATGACTTAAAACACATTCATTATTTTACCATTCTGGAGATCGGAAGTCTGAAGTGGGTCTCACGGGGCTAAGATCGAGGTGTGGGCTGGGTCCTTGTGGGGGGTGTAGGGGGAACCTACTTCTCTGCCTTTTCCAGCTTCTAGAAGCTACTTGCATTCCTTGACCCACGGCTCCTTCCTCCCTCTTTAAAGTGCATCACTTCCACCTCTGCTTCCATCCTCACGTCTCCTCTGACCCTGACTCTCCGGCCTCCCGCTTTCACTCCTAAGGGCCCTGGGATTACACCGCGCCCACCTACCTAAGTCAGGGTGATCTCTCCATGTAAACGTGCTTCATTTTATCACAGCTGCTGCATTTCTTTTGCCACGTATGGTAGCATAATCCCACCTAATGACAGGAAGCGCTCAGCCTTACTGAGAGCTGTCGATGGGATGGGCACTCTGCCAAGTGCTCCCATGCACCTTATTTTATTTAAGCCTCACAGCAGTTCCAGAAGATAGACTCAGAGAGGTGAAATTGTTTGCCTTAGGCCACCCAGCTGTGAAACAGCAATGCCGAGAACAAAGTCTTGCCATGGAACTCCAGCGCCTTCTTTCTTAACCTCCAGTGGGAACAGCAACCCCCCAGGCCTTGCTTCAAGCAAGCAAGGAGTCTTGTGTGCCAGAGAGGACTGGCACTGTCCTAACGGGGCAGCGACTTCATGGCACCGGCCTGCACGTGCCAGTTTTCCGAGAGATACGCTGTATCTGGATTATTTATGTGAAATGTCCCAATTTTGAAACACTGGAAAACAATTCACATATCTAAAATTCTCTGTGCAGACAAATAACACAAGCAGATTTATCACATGTCACCCTTAGACTACCAAAGTAAGACATCTTCGATGCCATCCTCTATTTTTTCTTTTTGTATTTGAAGACATAGCCTCACCATAATGGCTAATAGTTAGTTTGCATCGATTATATGCCTGGCACTATGCTACATGCTTTGCTGTCTTATCTCATTCACTAGGTATGTGTCTTAATTAAGAATTTAATTAATTCCTTAATTGGGAAGTTATTTTTATTTTTAATAGGATTCTTTTAGGTGAGTGATAAGACTTCCATGAAGGCTCTTGAAGAGCAAAGTTTCAATCTTGGTTTCCAAACCTCGCTTCATTATTCAACCATGTGGTGGTGGGTAAGTTAATGCACCTCTCTGAAGCTATTTCCTTATCTGTAAAGTTTACTCATCGTTTTCCGGTGCGTTTCCATGACAATTTGGTTGTAGGTGGAAGCACTTTCCATAGCACCAAATATTACCTATGCAAATGTTACTTGTGATTATAGACAATTCACCTGAAGATTCGTCAGCAGGTAAACGGTGCAGAGCCGGCAACTCCTGTCATGAACAAAAAGTGGAGATTAGCTGCAAAGACTCCAGCTCAAACTAGTCACCTGTCAGGTCTCCGGGCTGGAGCGGAGCCACCATTGTGCAACTTCTTCAGAAATGTCCCGGGGCAAAGATGGACATTCGCTGGCTAGGAAACTGCTCCAGTGGTGCCTCGGGGTCACCGGCGTTACCTGCTTGAGTGTCTAGCTCGTGGTGAAGGTCTGTTTTCTATAGCCGAGACCTGGAATCGCAAGTGGCTGCCAAGACCAGGGCTCGGGGCATCTCCGTGCTGGTTGTAGTTTGGCCACCCATGGGATGGCCTTAGGATTTTTTTTCCTTTTCTAGAATTAGTGTTCCCACCTGAGACATGGGGCAAAATGGATGAGATCACATAATTTATGGTTTATTAAGTTATCTTAATACATAGACTAAAAGGAGACGAGGGAATTCCTTGCCAACATTAGAACTTTTTTGCATTTTCTTGAGCGGTTTCTGTTTGGAGGCATCTGCATACCGGAGAAAAACGTAAAAGAAACCATTTTATAATATGCATGCTTTAAAAGTTAAAAGTTCAAACAGGTGAAAATAAAGTTTTCCCTCTCTCTTTTTGGTCATGATCTTCCAATTTTTATCTTCGGAGACAGCCACAGTTACAGGTTTCTAGCATGTTCTTTCAGAGATGTTCTGTGCCAGTGGTTCTCAACTGAGGGAGATTTCGGCCTCGGGGAACAGTTGGCAATGACTGGTGACATTTTTGCTGTCACAACCGAGGGGGATGCTACTTGTACCTAGAGGGGGGAGGCCAAAGATCTTGCACAGGCCAGCTACCCATAGTGAAGGATTATCTGGTGCTAAATGTCAACAGTGCTGAGGTTGAGAAACCTTGTTCTGCGCACATATTAGCAAATGTAAGTGTGCATGCACAGAGGCACACACCCCCTTTTTAAAAATACAAATGGTAGCTACCCCACACATTTTTCTACACCTTGTCCTTTTCACCTAATTGTAGAGATCGTTCTGCACAAATAGATCCTTTCAAGCTGCCAAAGACCTTATTCTCCTGTAGAGCTAGATCGTTTGTTTACTCAGTGCCCTATTGATAGACATTTAGATGGTTTCCATCTTCTGCAAACAGTATTGCTGTAATTATTCTTGTTCAGGGCTGTGTGGGCAAGTGCCTCTCTGCTAGTGTATCAGATAATTCCTCTATGTAGAATAAGCGGGTCAAAGAGTAAATGGCTTTAAAATGTTGTTAGGTGTCACCTAAGGTCCTCCAAAGACAATCAATTTATGTTTCTACCAACTATATGAGACTACCTCTTGCTGCATCCTTTATCAGCAAAATACGGCCCTTCTGTCCTTAAGTTGACTTAGCTTCAAGTAATTATGTATTTTAAACCAACTGTGGCCGTGTGTGGTGGCTCACGCCTCTAATCCTAGCACTGTGCCTTCCAACCATTCATCTGTCAACCAACATTTATTCTTTGTGTCAGGAACTGGGATGAGGGGGTGTAGGTCTCACTGTCTATCCTCAAACGTATCCCCAATAGACTAGAGGTGTAGAGACAAACCAATATTTGGTTTATACTGCTTTGCAGTAAATTCTATGAATTAGGCTAATGTAACATAAAAGGTGCTTCTGTAGCTTTTTGTTTTCAGGTAGGCTCAGGGTGTGTCCAATTTTCTAATTTTTCAAGAAAAGCCTGGAAACTTGATTTTTATGTGACAGCTTCTCATTTTGAAATATGGACAAAAAAGTCAAATATTATTTCATTCAGCATGATGTCCTCGAGGTTAATCCATGTTGTAGCATGTGTCAGAATTTCCTTCCCTTTTCATGTTGAATAATATTCCGTTGTATGTATATCCCACATTTTTGTTTATCCATTCATCTGATGATGAACATTCCAGTTGTTTCCACATTTTGGCTATTGTGCATAATGCCATAAACATTGCTGTACAAATACCTGTTTGAGTCCCAGCTTTCAATTCTTTTAGGCATATACCTAGGAGTGGAATTGTTGGATCATGTGGCAATTCTACATTTAACCTAAAGGTTTTGAAAACAATTTTTAAAAATTTAATCTGTGCTTAATTGAAAAACATCAGAAAAGAAAAATTCTCAGAGGAAAAACATGCAACTATAATTCTCCCTTGGTTGATAATACACTGTTATTAATTATAAAACTAATGTGAGTTTAGAAGAGAACATTTAGCAAACACAAATAAACAAAATAAAAAAAATTACCAATAACCCTGTATCTTTAAAACAACCACTGTTGATACTGATCTTTATTTTCAGAAAATGAAAATGTAGGTCAATATTAACAGTGAAAATAAGGGCAATATTTATTTTTATTCTTTTTAATTAATGCATAATAGATGTCCATAGTTTTGGGGTACATGTGATAATTTAATACATTCATATAATTCGTAAAGAATAAATCAGTGTATTTGGGATATTCATCACCTTAAATATTTGTCTTTTCTTTATGCTAGAAACATTTGAATTCTTCTCTTCCAGCTATTTTGAAATGTACAATAGAGTGTTGTAAACTATAATCATCCTACTGATTTAACAGTAGGTCTTATTTCTTCTATCAAACCATATATTTGTGCCCATTAATCAACTTCCCTCCGTCCTTCCTTCCCTCCTTCCCTTCTTGGTCTCTGGTCACCGCCAATCAAGGCCAACATTCAGAGCAGTATGTGTAAAATCATCATTTTTTTAAAAAAAGGCCAAGGTTGAGGACTTAATATGTGTGAATTTGTGTCAAGCCCACTGTATTTTTCCTCATTCAAACAGGATTCTGGCAGAAAGAAATGCTATTATGACCATTTTACAGCCAAAGAAGCTAATGTCATAGGGCTTGTGAGTCATTTCAGAGCTAGGATTTGAACTCAGAGCCTACGTTTTTCCCTGTGGGTACAACAGCCTCGAAGATGTCATACTGTACTTAATGTTTGAAAAATTTATCTCAATTTATGTTGTCATGAAAAATTTCCCACAGCCTAAGTACTCTTGGGCAAAATAATTTTTAACCACTGCACACCATTGCAGGGGGTGGCTGTACCATCCCAATTCTCTATTGATGATGTTTCTATGATTTCATGTTTATACTATTATATTAATGAGGTGAATAGCATCCTGTATAAATATTTGCATGCATTCTCATTTTTTTAAGGATAAATTTCCAGAAGTGACATAGCTCAATAAAATAAAATAAAAGGTTCCAAGACATTTGATAACATGCTGCCAAGCTGGCTCCCAGAAAATTATGCTAAGTTACATTTTTAACAGCAGTATATAATCTGTACCTTGCCAACACTGGGTAGTAACAATGAAACAACAATAAAAATTCTTCTGCAAATTTTACAGTGAAAAGTATTCTCACTGTTACGTTACTTTATTATTTATGATGTTATCTGGTAAAATTAAAATACTGATCGCAGCAAGGGTGGCCAAGAATGTAGAGGAACTGGAACTCTCATACATCACTGGTAGGAATGCAAGATGGCAAAATATTTTGGAATATAGTTTGACAGTTTCTTAAAAAGGTCAATGTACACCTATCCTATGATCTAGTCATTTCATTCATAGGTATTTATACAAGAGAAAACGAGATATATGTCCATACAGACTTATACACAAATGTTTACACAGTGACTTCAATTGTAATAGCCTCAAACTGAGAAAGAGCCTACATGTCCATCAACAGATGAATTGATAAACACATTGTGGTTCATACATACAGTGGAATACTACTCAGCAATGAAAAGGAATGAACTACTGATACATGCAATGACATGAGTGAATCTGAAAATTATTATGCTCAGTGAAAGGTTACAGATAAAAAAGGGTACATGTTGTATGATTCCATTTATATAAAACTCTGGAAAGTGTACACGAATCGACAGTGGCACTAATTTATAGTGACAAAAAGCGGATCAGTGGCTGCCTGATGATTGGCAGAGAGGTGGTAAGGAGGCACAGAAGGGAAGAATGACAAAGGAAACTTTTGGGAATAATGTTCACTATATTGATTTGTGTTGACTGTTTCATCAGTATACATGCAGGACGGAACATAAAAAATTGTACCCTTTAAATATACCCGATTATTGTATGTCAATTACATGTCAATAAAGCTGTTTTCAAAAATCCCCCCCCAATACAGTTGGCCCTCCATATCCATGGATTTTGCATTTGTGAATTCAATCAACTTCTGATTGAAAATATTTGAAAAAAATATTGCATCTGTCCTGATCATGTACAGACATTTTTCTTGTCCTTATCTCCTAAACAATGCAGCATAACAACTATTAATATTTATATAGCATTTATATGGTATTAGGTATTATAAGTATTAGAGATGATTTAAAGTGTACAGGAGCATGTGTAGGTTTTATGCGAATACTATACCATTTTATATCAGGAACTTGAGCATCTGTGGATTTTGGTATCTGTGGGGGACCCTGGAACGAATCCCCCATGGATATGGAGGGGTGACTATATTACAATATTATCATTGTTTTAATTATTGTTGTTGCTGTTGTTGACCAAGCAGGTACACCCAGTATGGTCGGGCAGGCTGCCAACTGCACAATTCTCAGAGTGTCGTCCAAACAGACTAGGAAGTGAGCCACACCCCCTGGAGCCCTGCAAGGCAGCAGCCTCGTCAATGAGCTGCACATCATTCCACCCGTGGACTGGCCTTTTGCATTTCTTTCTGTGGGTGTTGCCTTTTATTTTAATGATTTTACGTCTGTAAGCTCTCTTTATATATTAAGGATGTCAAGTGTCTGTCATATATGTTGCAAAGATGTTTACTGGCTTTGCAATTTGGAGTTGACTTTTAACACTGATGAACCGGTGGCATTCACTGCTGATCCGATAATGGATTTCTTGGCAAAGCACTGTCCTGTGATTTCCTTTCTTGGCACCTAGGATCATTTCTTAAGCATCTGTTCTTTTAGAGAACAGGTTTGTCTAGCAACTTGTATTTGCGATCTTCCTTGTGATTTGTTTGATCAAGTACATTGTCTCTTAAGTTGGGTTGCTACTGGCTTACAGGTCAAATGCATTAGGCTTCCACGGGGCACTCTGAAGAGCTCACCAAACCCAACTCTTAATAAAGGAACTGTCAAGAATGCTTTTCCCTGTAACTGGGCAGGGGTGGCTCATGCCTGCCTGTAATCCTAGCACTTTGAGAGGCTGAGGCAGGAGGATCGCCTGAGGCCAGGAGTTTGAGGTTGCAGAGAGCTGTGATGACGCCACTGCATTTTAGCTGGGGTGACTTGTCTCAAAGAAAAAAGAATGATTTTTCCTTTTCTTTTCTCTCTTCCTTCTACTTTTATTTCAATTTGTTGAGGTCTCACCATATATCTGCCCCTGGGTTAAGGGCTTCACATATCTTTTTACATCCAATTTTCATAAACTCTGCCATCCTAGGTACTGTTAGCTCCATTTTTCATGTAAGGAAACTAACTTTTGGAGAGGTGAAAAAAAAACCTCATGAGGATCACATGGAGAGTAGGTGAGAAAAAGAAGTTCTGAACTCATACTGGTCAGTTCCAAAAGTCAAGCTCTAACTTAAGCTCTAACCTTCATGCTCTAGCCTCCTGCTTACTATCCCGGGTTTCAATGAGTGGCTTTTGTATTTGTTTTTATCTCTTATTATCTCTGATAAACTGAAGTTTTTGTGCACAACAGTCCTTGAGATCTATTGGGTTGAGGAGGAGAAACAATAGTCCGTGTGGGGTGGACTCAGGGGGTGTTTCCAAAATGTTTTCATTTTGGTCTTAGACACAGACATATCGTGGAAAAAAGAAAGCAGTAAAAACAACCAGCTCACTCTGGTACACACTCGTTCAGCAATCGGACTGCACACGACAGCACCATGAGCTGTTTCTCAACATCGGCACTATGGACACGTCTGTGGGGCGTTCTTTATTTGGGGGCCTTCCTGTGCATGGCAGGATATGTAGCAGCATCCATGCCCATAGCCGTGACACCCCTGCCCCATGACAACCAAAACTGTCTCCAGATATTGCCAAATGCCCTCTGGGAGGAAGAATCTCCCCCGGTAAACAACCACTGGTTTGTGTAATAAAGGCTTAACATTGCCTTTTGAAACTCCAAAGAAATACTCTTAGATTACAGAGCTGGTAAAGATATACTGGGGGCCAGGGGGTGGCTCACGCCTGTAATCCCAGCACTCTGGGAGGCCCAGGAGGGCAGATCGTTCAAGGTCAGGGGTTCAAAAACAGCCTGAGCAAGAGCGAGCCCCCCCCACCCCCAGCTCCCCACCGTCTCTACTAAAAATAGAAAGAAATTAATTGACCAACTAAAAATATACAAAAAACTGGCCAGGCATGGTGGCACATGCCTGTAGTCCTAGCTACTTGGGAGGGTGAGGCAGGAGGATCGCTTGAGCCCAGGAATTTGAGGTTGCTGTGAGCTAGGTTGATGCCAAGGCACTCAGCCCAGGCAACAGAGTGAGACTCTGTCTCAAAAAAAAAAAAAAAAGAAAAGAAAAAGATATACTGGAATAGTTATTTCTCTCCTACTTTCTTTTTTTTTCCCCACTAGCAAAACTTCCTAGTGGAAGCTAAATGATTGATTAGCACACTTAGAAACCTGAGAAATGTTTATTTAAGCACATGGTTAATTAAAGGAAAACATTTTAATCATTCTTTTCTCATAACAGACCATTTTTATTGAACTCATATCGTTTGCCAATCCCAACGGTAAGTCCTTTAATGTGTGTTATCTCATGTATGACTCACAGCTTTTCAAAATAGGCGTGAATGTTATCCCCATTTTACTGATGAGGGAACTGAGAGTGAGAGAGATGAAAGAACTTCTTTAAAGTCACTTAGAAAGATTGGTGCAGCTGGGATCTTACCCTAAGTTTGTTTTACATTTGGGGTCTATTTACCAGACTGATTTCCAAAATTTATATTCATTCATAGCAGGGCAATTAAACAACTACAACCAAAAAGAAGAAAATAAAATCACTGCAAATCTCACCACTCAGCAATTAGCAGTATTGACATTTTGGTATGAATTCATCTTAATCTTTTTTTCTCTGCATTTAAAAACATATATACTTTTAGGGGAAAAGGGGACACCTTTAATAATCTTTTTTTTCTCTTTATATTTGAGACTGCTTTTTAATTATGATGTTAAATATTACTTACCAGCACCATTGAAAAGGGCTGTCATATTCTAGTAGGGAACATTTGAACAATCCTCCCATTGTAAGACATTCTGGTTGTACTTTTTTCCTCTCTCCCCCACCCCTTTCTTTCTCTTTCATGTTATTTATGCAGGATAAATTCCTAGCAGTGGAATGCTAGAGTAAAAATGATCATATTTTTTAAAAGGGCACTAATGGCTTCAAAAAATGATCCTATTTTTAAGGCTCATGATGCATCCTGTCAAACATGTCCCCTCTGAAAATTGCATTGGTTTATATTTTACCCGCAAGTATGGGTGGATATGCTTGTTTTCCTCCAAAAAATTCAGAGCTTCCAACTAAAAATATTAACATATATGTACATATATTAATATTTACACACACAAACACATACTAGGAGATAGCACAGAAGAAATCTTACTGGCTTTTATTTGCATTTCTTTGACTACTAGTAAATATGATATTTCTTTATGAAACATATGAGAAATTTAGGCACTTAGAAATAATGGGGCAGTAGTGGTTAGAGATAGATGCTCAAAATATGGGGAGTAATCAGACCCATTTCAGAGACAAAAAATCTTGTAGACCTAAAGTGTTACTATATATGTTTAATTATCCGACATATATGCAGACCAACATAAGAGTGGACTTAAACTCTTTATGATTATAGTTCTTAAAGAACCCCAAGGTGAAAGCAAACTTACACATTTTTAATAATACAAACCAAACTATAAAAGCCATAAAACCCAGATTAACAGCAATAACTTAATATGGTGGATGAAACAACAGCACAGAAGCAAAATCTCTGCAGGCAACGTGGACGCCTAATCTTGAGCTTTCTGCTTCTGAAATGACTCAGCCCGCCCACCACTTTTCTCCTGGACCACAAGAAACAAAGCCTTCCTGCTGGCACAAATGCATCCTTTACATGCTCAGCCTGCCTCTCTTCTCTTCCCACTCACTCTGCAAGTAAAGTAGTATTAACTAGAGGTCATTAATCGTAAACCTAAGTACAAGATTGAGAGGGACACTCAGTTAGAATATGGAAAAATTATTTTTAGATCATTTGCAAAAGGGAATATAAAACATAAACTATTACTTTCCTACGGGGAACTCAAAAACCCCACTTTGCTTAACTTTGAAAGCATAGACCAAGGATCAGAGAGACTGTGAGCAAGTGGGAGCCGTGATGTTCTCATCTGTAAAATGGAGCAAATACTAGTGACCTCATAGGTGGTAGTGGATTGAGTCAGAATAAGGTAGGCTGCTTAAGACACGCAAACCATTATTAAAACATGTTTTCCATTCATCAGTTGGTTTCTGAAAGACAACTCAAACCATGCTGGCTTTACAGGAGAAATAGTGCATTCCAAAACAGGACCACGGATTATTAAAAAAGTAAAAAATAAACCCAAAGCATGAGATCCGTGTTCCACAATCTCCGCCCTTTTCCCCACTGAGGCGAAGGCTAGCTGGAGAGTTCTACACCAGGATTTTTGAACATTTTCATTGGGCCACAGAGCATTTTTCAGACTCCCTGTTCAAACAGTTGGACGTGTTCTGAGTGATTTTCTTAGTGAGAGAATCACTGGCTTCTACTCAGGGTAAACAGCCGGTACCTGATTCACAGCCTTCTGCCTGAGGTCTGGCTTCTACAGAAGCTCCCCACGGATCTTTGCTCTCCTTCCTGCCATTTGACTCCAGGAAGGTGGCGTCTGAGCCGCCTCCTGCTAGCAGACCCCTGGGAAAATAAAGCTGGGCTCACTCAAGTGAAACCCCTGTAGCCTCAGCAAGCTGGAATGAATTTGCATACGCATTTTGTTGATATTTCCTGAATGTCTCTTGAAAATGTAAATGGATTCTTCTCCTTTCTGTAGGAGCAGGGTTGGGTAAGGACACGTTTTATGGTCACAGGTTTCCCCAGCGGCTCTGGGACCCCTATCTCACGCTTTCCTAATGCCATGACTCATGGAGCCCCAAACTCACAGTGAAACCCTGCCAGTGCCTCTAAATCTTTCCAGAAAGCCTTTGGAAGGTCAACTTTATTTTATCATTATTATGAATTGGGGTCCAATTTGCATACAATCAATTACAAAGATTTAAAACACAGTTCTATGAGTTTCAACGAAGGTCTAAACCCTCATAACCACCGCCCCCAATTGACATAGAACGATTTCATCACCCCAGTAAATTCCCTTGTGTCTCTTCCCGGTAACAACCCACCCTTCCCCGAGGTTTTGATTTCTATCAGCATAGCTCGGTTTTGCCAATTCCAGAACATTATAGAAATGGAATCAGACACAATGTTTACTTTTGTGTCTGGCTTCTTTCAATATTGTGACGTTTTTGAGATTCATCCACGTTTTTATGTATATCTTTGGTTCATTTTAAAATTATTTCTGAGCTGTGGTCCATCGTGTGAATATATAACACTTTGTCAGCTTGCCTGTTGATGGACATTTATTGTTTTTACCCAGTTTTTGGCTAGTGTGAATAAAGCTGTGATGAACATTTCTGTAAAACTGTCTTTGGGAACGCGTGTATTTATTTCTCTTGAGTCAATACTTACGAGTGGAATTGCTAGGTCATGGGGTGGATGTAGGTTTAATGTATGGACAAGAAACTGCCAAACTGTTCTCCAAAGTGGAAGATTTACTTCATTTTGAGACTCCCGACTAAATGGTGTGCCTCATTACCTGCCTTTTATTAGTACGATAGCTTCTTTTTGTTCTTTGGGCAGCACCTAAGTAGACACATAGGTACTACAGTAATAGGGTATGGGGCAGGCGGGAAGGGGGGTATATACATACATAATGAGTGAGATGTGCACCGTCTGGGGGATGGTCATGCTGGAGACTCAGACTTGTGGGGGGAGGGGGGGAAACACCATTTATTGAAATCTTAAGATCTCTGGGCAGATTGATTGCAAAAAATGACTGTATCTCTTTATTCCTCCCTATATATTCAAATGCTTTGCAATGTTACCTTTGCAATATTTAGATTCAAGAGAGGGGGGGGGTCTGTTACCCTCTCCTTAAATATCAGTTGGATTTGTGTCTCACTTTGACCGACAGAACGCAGCGGGGACAACAGTGTGCAGGTACCAAACCTCAGCCTCAAGGGACCTCATGCCAGGCTGTTTATACTGTGGAACCCTGCCACGTGGAACCCTATCACTGTCTCAGGCACAAGCCTCGCCCAGCTACTGGATGGCAGAGGGGCCCACTTGTCGCAGCTGAAGCCATCATGGACCAGCCTGCAGCCAGCCGACTTCCTAACATGAGAGAGGGCCCAGCCTAGACAAGCAGAAACACCTACTCAACACACAGCTGATTACAGAAGTGTGAGTGAACTCAACTTTAAAGAGGAGAACCATTTGGCTCAACTCATAGACTCATAAACTATAATAAACGCTTATTGGTTTAAGATACTGATTCTTGGGCTGATATATTATGTAGCCATTCCTGACCCATACATTTCTGTTAGGATAGAGCCTCACCTCTTCCTCTACCATTTGGTACCTGTGCAAACATTGTCAGTTCAGTTATTGTCTCTGAACCTCAAGATGCCTCATCTGTAAAATGGGAATCAATTACTTTACAAAAGAGTTTGGAGGATTAGCTGAATCACTGAAGTGAAAGAACACTGGCTGATAGGAAGGGCCCAAGAAATTCTTCCTATCGTGATAATAATGATAAATGAACTATTCACCTGTTCTACTTTGCTCAGCACATTTTCTTGCAGCAGAGTCTGCTTCTGTGATTTTAGGACTATTGTAGAAAGGCCTGGACATTCTCAGGGTTTGTCCTTCCAGTTTGGTGGCTTTACTAGATACTTCACAATGGTGCATAACCTTCCCCTCTGTTTCCAGAGCTTTTAAAATCATCCCGAACAGAAACTCTGTACCCATTCAACACTGACTCCCATTCGCTTTACTGACTCCCATTCGCTTCTCCTGCTCCCCCAGCCCCTGGGAATCTCTCTTCTATCTTCTGTCTCTACAAACTGGCCTGTTTCAGCCTATTGCATGACTCCACTTAAACGTGTCCAACTCATGTAAGTGGAGTCATACAATATTTGTCCTTTTGTGTCTGGCTTATGTCATGTGGCATATCCTCTGGTTTTAATATCATTTCACTTTAAGTTTGTAGAATTTAATATTTCTAAAAAATTGTATTTAGCAACCAGCTTGTGGAATTCCTGAACACTTAACAACTGGCTCTGCAGTGTTGGGACTGGCAGCTCCAAGACCCCTCTGGGCCAGCCCAGGGACGCCACCCTGGAGCTAGAAGTCCAGCCCAGGACTCTCAGTGCCACGGTACTGCCCTGTGTCATGGGCCCCACCGGCCTTCCTGACATCATTCAATCCCGTCAGCAGTGGCATTATCACAGACCGTGGCAAGACCCAGGCATCCTAACCCTCTCCCTACCTCCTTTGGAGACGTAGCTAAGCACACCTAGGATCATTGCTAGTGTTTCTGTAGGAGGCCAACCCTTCCCGACTCCTCCTAGGTCAAATACATACTAAAGTTGACCCTCCTCAAAGCCATTCTATGTTTCTAAGGCAAGAAAATTAACTGAGAAAATAACATGCTCTTGAAACAGTAAGGTCACAAAAATGCCTTTCATCACTCGGGAATTAAGGTCACTCAGCAGGACCTCACATTGCTCATTAACAGACCGAATGGGGGCTGTTGCCTGAACCTAACTAGCCTGGGTGTAAGGCCTTCGGTGTACACAGACTGGGCCACCATCCTAATTCTATAAGGTTGTGAACAGAAGATGAGGACGTGACTTAGACGCTGTAGGTCTTAGATTTTTTTTTTTTCATCTTCCTTTAGAAGAGTCCAGCAAGTTTCCTCGCAGGAACACACAGTGCATAGCGAAATTACTCCATGGCGCTGGCAGTGAGATTGGAGAGGGCCGGACACCCAGGAAGACAGCAAATGACAAAGGTTAGAGCTTAGACTCGGCACTCACGCAGAACTGGGGCTTCAGAGCTGTCAGGCGTTTTTATCTTCAGCGGGGCTCCCGGCAAGTGGCTCAGACTCAGTGTGTCATTGTCACCAGCCCGTCTGTGTGTCGCCAGCCCTTTGTCCTTCTGCCCTGGCTCTTGGGGTCTTACTGGTTCTTCACGTACCGCAAGCACCTTTGCCACGGGGCTTCTGCCCTCCGTTGCATAGTCTCTTCCCAGATCTCCACGAAGCTCATCGTCTCACTTTGTTCAGGTCTTGGCCAAGATGCCACCTCTCCACTCAGGACATTCGTGACCACTCCGTGGGAAAGAACTGCCTCTCTCTCCCCCGCTGCAGTTATCATTCGGCCCTCTTACTCTGCCCACTTTCCCTGATTAAATTTTCTTTCTGATGGTCTAGGATGTACTTTCTTTTTTTTTTTTTAAACAGCATTATGGAGATAGAATTCACATACCGTTTAATCGATCTATTTGAAGTGTACCATTCAATGGTTTTTAGTGTATTCACAGAGTTGTGCGACCACCGCAGTCAATTTTAGAACATTTTCATTACCTCAAAAAGAAACTCTGAACCCTTTTGCTAACTACTTTCTGTCTTTTTGGATTTACCAATCCTGGACCTTTCCGATAAATGGAATTATATAATATGTGGTCTTTTGTGACTGGCTTCTTTCACTTACTATAATGTTTTTGAGGTTCTTCGATGCATCAGTACTTCATTTCTCTTTATGGGTGCATAATTGTGTGCATACGCCACCTTTTGTTCATCCTTTCATCTAGTGGTGGACACTGGGTTGTTTCTGCCTTTTGGCAATTGTGAACATGCCGCTCTAAACCTTCCTGTGCAAGTCTTTGTGTGGACACGTGTTTTATTTCTCTTAGGTAGATACCCAGCAGTGGAACTCCTGGGTGATTTGGTAACCCCATGTTTAACCAACTGGGGACCCGCCAGACTGTTCTCCACCGTGGCTGCACCATTTTACATTAACACAAGCAGCGCATGAAGGGCCCAGATGCTCAACATGAACTTCAACAACCGGATTATCCTTACTTGGCTGTCTATTGTTTCCACCTGGGGAATGTAAGTGGCCTGAGGGAAGGGACTTGGTTGGAGCCGTTCACCCCTTACATCTCTCCTGCCCTAGAATAAATTGGATATTGCACACTGGGTGAATGAATAACATCCCTCGTCTTTTCTTAGAACCTAGCATAGCACTTGGCAGAGAAAGGGCTTGGAAAGGTTGAAACTTGAAAAGACTTGTGGCTGTGGAATCGTTTTGACACGCATCATATGTGCATTTAATTTTTAGGCTGAATGCTTTTTCCTCTTTTTTATTTTAGAGACGGGGTCTCCCTGTGTCCCCAGGCTGGCCTCAAATTCCTGTGCTTAGTCGATTCTCCCACCTCAGCCACTTGGGACGACAGGTGAGTGCCACCGCACCCAGCTAAGGTGAATTTAAAGTCACTCGTCTCCCCCTTCTTTCCGCCTAACAAACATACATGCTCTGCACACACACAATCGAATCCTACTCTCTTATTTAACTTTCACAACTGCAAACAAGTCTGTGAACTCACGTCAAGTGACTGGAGACTCACTATCAGAGCACGTGGCGGCAGACCCCACGGCAGGCAGCCACTTAGGAGCTTGCCACCTTCTGCGACAGAACGCCGGGTGGGAGATGGCAGTTGTCCTAAGATAGCTGTGATTGCCACTCCTGCATGCACACTGGCACAGAGAGCTTCCCTGTGCTCATTTCTTTAGTCCAGCTCAGAGGATCTGCAAACTGGGGCAGTGGGTGGCGCTATCTGGAATCTCGTCCTGACTCTACTGTTCACCATGCGCGAGACCCTGGACCAGTTGGTTTTCCCTCTGAGCCTCACTTTCCGGATGTACCAGTGGGGCTAACGATGTTTACCCTCACAGTATTAGTGTAAGGATTAAGATAATACATAATATTAAGGATATTAATATTACAAAGATTAAGTAAAGGCCAGGTGCAGTGGCTCACGCCTGTAATCCTAGCACTCTGGGGAGGCCAAGGCGGGAGGATCACTCAAGATGAGGAGTTCGAAACCAGCCTGAGCAAGAGTGAGACGCTGTCTCTACCAAAAATAGAAATTAATTGGCCAACTAAAAATATATAGTAAAAAAAATTAGCCAGGCATGGTGGCGCATGCCTGTAGTTCCAGCCACTCGGGAGGATGAGACAGAAGGATCGCTTGAGCCCAGGAGTTTGAGGTTGCCGTGAGCTAGACTGATGCCACCACACTCTAGCCCGGGCAACAGAGTGAGACTTTGTCTCAAAAAACAAAAAAAGATTAAGTAAAGTAACATGTAATCATCCCACCAATAACTCCCATTCCACTTAAAGTAAAATCTATAGTCAAAGAAACTGGGATAGCACGTCACCCGACTTCCGGTTTACTTTGACTCCGAAGGTCACATGCAGTAAGGATGCCAGGACCCTGTAAGAAAAGGACCAGAATTCCAGGGGGTCCAAACTTACTTTCCGGATTCTGCCAAAAAGAAAACAACATCCTATAACCTGCTCAGTAGCTAAGGGAGAAGGGTGGTCCTTATCAACAGTCACCTCCTGCTGTATCATCCAAACCGGGACACTTCTATGGGTGAAAAGGGTGCTATTAATAATACGGGGACTGCAAGCCTCAACCAGGACAGTTGTGGGCAAATTGAGCTTCAGGGTCGTCAGCGTGTGTCTGTTTGCAGAATCTGGAAGGCCAGTCTCTTCCGCAAGGCTCAGGCACAGGTGTGAGTTTCTCTTAGGCCATTAGGCTCTAGGCACTCTGATCAAAGCTTTTTTCTGATAAGGAACCAAAGTCCACTGGGAAGAATTCAGTGGAGGTAAATAGGCCCTCTGCTCTGTGTCCATGTTACAGTTCTTAAGGTTCAACTATCGCCTGCCTAGGATCGCTACTGTAAGTCACCAGTAGCCCTGTTTGATTGTATTAAAAGCATTGGAGTATCTTAGGTTAAAAAAAAAAAAGAGCCTGGCATAACTAATATAAAAATAGTAGCTGTTACTTTCCAAGTGGCTCTTCCATGCCAGGCACTGTTCTAAGTCGTTTCAGCACCACCAATTCCTTGGAGATGGTCGTCTTTAGCCTCATTTTATGGGTGAGGACACTCAGGCTCAGAGTGATCAAGGAACTTGTCCAAGATAACACAGTCTGTAAGGAGCAGGCATAAGAATCTGAACCTGGGAATGTCTGAGAGCAAACTCCAGGTTCTGTGTCTGTATGTGCTGCATGTCTGCATGGTGATCTTTGATCTCCATCCCCTGGAACACATGAGCTGGTTTGTCTCTCCCCAGGAATCCTTAACCTTGAATCCACAGACCCGGACGCGATCCTTAGGTAGAGTTCAGGATAAACTGATAAACAAGCAAATAAACGCACACACTCTAATCTGAATCTTATCATTTTTCTTGTTTTACATGTAGATAAACAACAGCTATATTAACTTTGTCACCAATGGATATCAGATATTTTCATATCACATCAGAGCTACAGATAATTTGAAATGTTTATACTTATTGCTGTTTCCAAATTACAGCTGTTAGACTTCTCACTGGAGCTTGTCACTTAATGTGTTAATTAAAAAGCACAAATAGTACCATGGCATACATCTGTTTTAAAATTTGGGGGGGGGGGCTGCATTTTGGTATAATTGGATATCTTTACAAGCCTGTGCATTTAAAAAATACATTTAAAAACCTTGATCTGAGAATAGGATCCCAGGCTTCCTCAGCCAAAAGGGTCCACTGCACAAAAAGACTGGAATTTTGCAAAGAGATGGGGAATGGGCCATTTACTACATTAATGATTCCCTCTTTGGGCACAGAATTTTACATAATTTCTCTACAATATCACCAAAACTTGCAGGTGTAAGCAGGGAAAGCCTTAATGGAAATCTCTCATTCATTCGTTCATGCCTTAAATGAACATTTATTAGGCAGCTACTGTGTACCACGCCCTGCAAGTGGCATGGGAGATATAAGAGGGGACGGGACAGACCGGATGACAGCTCCAGCTTTCATGTGGCTGATAGTGTGAGGGTTCAAGGCGACAATGAGACAATAATGACACATAGAATTTGCCAACCCAAGTGACGGAGCCGTGGCAGAACGCACTGAGAATTCTTTGATTAAGCACCACGTGGCCAAGATCTGGGGAATGACCAGGTGCCAACCAGGCAAAGCGGGGCAGGCAGAGAAGTCCAGGCCCGGGCGGCGGGAGCTGGCGAAGAAGAGCATAGGCTCGCCGGAGCCCACTGTTACATTTTCAGGAATTTTGTGAGTTGGTTGTTAAATGCAGCCATTATTAAAATTGTTATATAAACTTACAATTAAATTATATTAACAACAAAAGAAATAAATACCTCTGACATGGCTCTAGAGGTCTTAACAGGTGGGGCCTGTAGATTCATACACCATGCAAGGAAGGTGGTGTCTACAGAATCTTTCTAAACAACTGTATCTTTTTTTTTTTGGGAGACAGAGTTTCACTTTGTCGCCCAGGCTAGAGTGAGTGCCGTGGCGTCAGCCTAGCTCACAGCAACCTCAAACTCCCAGGCTCAAGCAATCCTCCTGCCTCAGCCTCCCAAGTAGCTGGGACTACAGGCATGCGCCACCATGCCCAGCTAATGTTTTCTATTTTTAGTAGAGACGGGGTCTGGCTCTTGCTCAGACTGGTCTGGAACTCCTGAGCTCAAGTGATCCTCCTGCCTCAGCCTCCCAGAGTGCTAGAATAACAAGCGTGAGCCACCGCGCCCAGCCAACAACCGTATCTTGAACATCACGTAGTTTCACCAGTGAAAATCATTTCTAGCATTCTTTCTAGCAAACCCTCCAGTGAGGAGTCCTATAACAACATCCAAAGCCCTTAAGCAACTACCACTGGAGGGAGGGTTCCTGATTAGGGTTCTTCAAATACTGAGGAACTCACCCGGGGGGGTACAAATTCAAGTTCATTTATACACATTCTTTCCTGCTTCACACGGACAAGATCCCAACATATAACCCCACCAGTGTATTCCTCATTTTGTTTCAGTTCACTATTTCTTCTGTTCAGCCTCAGGTGGGTTGCGTTTTGGGGCTGTGTCATCCAAAGTTTCTGTACCTTTCAACCCTAGAATCACATTCCGTGGGGTGAGATGTTCTCATCATGAGAGGAAGAAAGGAACCAAGACCCCATGGAGGAAAGCAGGGCTTCACGGCTTTGATCTCCTGTTATATCTCCAGCTATCCCAGGATACCTGCCCGCTGATGACATGATCCTAACCCTAAGCTGCCTAACTCGTTAAATTGTTCTCCTTCCTCTCCCCCCCCCCCACCATACATCTCTTTCATAGAGCACGTGTAATTTAGTGTGATAGGTTTCATGGTGCAATTCTAATGCATAAAGTTTTGCCACTTGTGTTTTCACTTGCAAACTGACAGCCACTTAATGCTGGATTCCCAGGAGACACCATCTTGGAAAATTACTTTATCTGACTATGGTGTCCTTGAGGAGTGGTGAACGCTCTGGACTGACTTGTAGATTCCAGCACCTTTCGAATCCACTTGGAGTTTGGATCCACTTGAACACTCCTCGAAGAGTTCATTCTCTAACAGCAGAGAAGCTCATAAAGTTGAGACCCTGTATTCTCTGACTTGAACTTGAGTCTCAGCTCTCTATGGGCGAGAGACTAAAGATACACATGCAAAAGTGCTTTACAGAATTTTGAGAGAAAAAAGAGGGAAAACAGAAATGTAGCAAAGTGGCTCCAAATGATCCAGTGTCAACAGACCTTTGTTTTGACCTTAGAAAAATGGCTCTTATAATTAGAAGCACAGTAATTATGTGTAGTCTCAGGGTGGCCTGTCTGGGTTCAAATCCTGGCTGTGTCATTGGCTTCACGACCTGGGGGAGTTCACTAACCTCAGTGAGCCTCAGTCTGCTGCTCTGTCAAATGGGGCCAATAATATTACATGTAGATCAATCCACCAGGCCACTGAAATGCAATGTTGTTTTAATGAACCCCTAAGAAAGAAATAAACTGTTACTAATTATAAACAGCCTGTTGATTTTTAAGACTCCTATGGACTTTAGAAATATAAGTCAGATGAAATACAGGATGTCCAGTTAAATTTGCATTTCAGATAAAAAATGAATAATGCTGTAGAATAAGTGTATCCTATTTGAGATATACTATTTATGATACATCTATACTAAAAAGTTATATATTGTTTATCTCAATTTTAAATGTAGCTGGAGTCCTGTATTTTATTTGCTAGTTCTGGCAACTCTAGTGAAAAGGCAAAAAATATCCTATCCCTAGTGAAACAAAACAGTAGTGTATGTCTCATTGGGAGGTGTGGGTTCAATGAATTAATGTAGGAAAAACCTTAGTTCAGTGCCTGGCACCTAGTAGGTGCTCAATGAATGTTGGGTGTTATTGTAAGATTGTTTCTAGCAGCCTGCAGCTCCTAGAAGGCCCACCCTTCCACCCCCAGGGCTTATCCGAGAGCATCTCACATGGAGGAACCCAATAATATTTAGTCAATGAATAGAGACCCCCCTTTTTTACACGATGAATGGAAAAACCCACTTTTTTTTTTTTTTATTTTGAGACAGAGTCTCACTTTATTGCCCAGGCTAGAGTGAGTGCCGTGGCGTCAGCCTAGCTCACAGCAACCTCAAACTCCTGGGCTCAAGCAATCCTGCTGCCTCAGCCTCCCAAGTAGCTGGGACTACAGGCATGTGCCACCATGCCCGGCTAATTTTTTCTATATATATTAGTTGGCCAATTAATTTCTTTCTATTTATAGTAGAGATGGGGTCTCGCTCTTGCTCAGGCTGGTCTCGAACTCAGAAAAACCCACTTTTGAAAAACTTTAGTGAACAGAGAGCTCCCACTTTGCTTCTTACTCCTTTTCCTCACTGATTTTCAGCCCAAGGTTGCAATCCTTTGCACGCTGGGGCCACTTTGCTCCAAGTGGTCTCTGAAGTCTGGAAAGAGAATACTTTCAGATAAGCCCCCCCAATTAGCGCCTCTCCTCATCTACCTCCTCCTCCCCCCTCCAGAGGCTGCTGCCTTCTAGGTTCTACCTTTGAGAGCTCAGGTGCTGCAGACAATTATGTCTCCACCCTGCTCCAGAACCACGGCTTCATTAGCCTAATTACAGGATTGCAGGCGGAGGCAGCGGGCTGCCTGGGAAGGGACATTAACCCTGTCCTTTCTGTGTTCATTACAGGAGCTGAGGGTCCCAGGACCGGGCCCCTCCTGCCACTCCTCTTTCCAATGGCCAGAATATACTGCAGTCACTTAGGAATCTATCACAAAACAACAGCAACACTGTAACATGTACTCATGGCCAAACATTTTCAACAGGGCAGAAGTATAAAGTGAGACATAGAAGTTGTCTGAACATTCATCACTTGCATTGCAGCTCTGTACCCCCAAAATAACGGTATCTAACAGCTTCCAATGTGAACAGAAATGCTCCACACACAAACGATTTATATATATAGTCTTGCTGAACGTTTAGTCTCTCGAAATGATAATACATGCTGTGAGTCGAAAGCTATGTGCAGTCATGTTTTATATAGATATATTCAGCCATAAATGTCTGTTCAATTTATTTTGCACAAATGGGATTATACAATACATACGCTTTCGTGACTTGCCTTTGTTGCTGAATGATATATCCTGGCTGTCTTTAAATGTCTATGTGTGAGTGCTGACTCATTCTTTTTTGTAAGGCTGCAGGATATTCAATAGGAGGGACACATCATAATTTACTTAACTCGTCTCCTATTATGAAGCATTTAGGTGGCGCCCAGATTCGTGCCATAAAAAGAATAAACACAACCACGCAAATAAACAAATGAGGCTGCCGGTGCTTGGAAGGGGTTGGGGGCAGGGGACAGCTTCCAAGGAGTTCCGTGTGGCCCAGGCTCTGGCCAATCAGAAGCCAGCAGGCTGTGGGCTGGGGGAGGGGGGCGGTGGAGGTCCCCCGTGGAGCCCTGGGTTAACCCCTTAGTTGCTGGACCACTGATTCCCGGGAGAGGCCAAGGCAGTCTGGGTGGAATGTTCAAGAAACACTGAAGGGCTTAACCAAGGGGTGTGGAAACATTCCCGTATTTTAACCACCAGCGTGGTCCTCTTAGTCTGATTTGTTGAATATTGGCCCTATTTGAATATATCCACAGATTTCTAACCCCAGAATTCTTGAGTTTAATTGTATAATAAACTCAGTTGTTTTTTTTTTTTTTTTGAGACAGAGTCTCACTTTGTTACCCAGGCTAGAGTGAGTGCCGTGGCGTCAGCCTAGCTCACAGCAACCTCAAACTCCTGGGCTCAAGCGATCCTCCTGCCTCAGCCTCCCGAGTAGCTGGGACTACAGGCATGTGCCACCATGCCCGGCTAATTTTTTGTATATATATTTTTAGTTGGCCAATTAATTTCTTTGTATTTATAGTAGAGACGGGGTCTCGCTCAGGCTGGTTTCGAACTCCTGACCTCAAGCAATCCGCCTGCCTCGGCCTCCCAGAGTGCTAGGATGACAGGTGTGAGCCACCGTGTCCGGCCATAAACTCAGTTTTGATGAGCGTATTATCATACTTTTCCTTGGAGTCTTCCCCCTACCATGGGAGTAAAAAATAATAGTAACAGCTGACATTTATGAGAGCTAAGCACCACACTAAGGGCTTTAGACACCTGACATCTTGGGATCCTCCGAAGGAGGCTGTGGGGCAGGTACTTTTATCACCCTCATTTTGCAGATGGGGCCACTGATACTCAGAGGCTACATGACTCGCCCAAATTCACACAGTGTCAAAGACGGGGCAGGTATTCAAACCCCTTTCCACAGGCTTCTGGAACGGCTGCTCTATTGACTTCCTAAATCCTGAGGAAATGTGAAGGTAATGAGGGACCCCCCGCCCCCCGCCCCGCAAGGGTTTGGGAGCACACAGGTGCACGTGTGCATGGACACACTCGGATGTAGATGGGGACAAGAAGCTGTGATGAAAACTAACGATGACAAAGAGATCAAAGAACGAGACAAATGTCACCTTACCATCCACAGGAATTTGTGGTGCAGTGAAGGGCACTCTGACAATTGGCTACAGGACCTGGGCCATTTCAGGGCCTCGATTCTTTTAATCAGTGAAATGGGAGTGATGGTCTGATCCGGTGGGATTGTGGAGCAGAATCAAGTTATTCTGCACGAAATGCTGTGGCCTGGCACGACAACTCACCGTTACGGTTAGGGGCTCCGTGTGATGCCAAGGGCCCCGTTAAACTCTTCACCACACGACACTATAATAGCACAGCCCAGGGGGAGGACTGTCCTTTAAGGGCTCATCCTCCTTCTCAACAAAGTCCCATTCTTGCTTCAATCACACTAAAAGTGGTTCAAACAAATTTTCCCAAATCCTATGAATAATTCTTAATCTTTAAAAAAAATCAGAAAAATATGATTAAATTTAAAAAGACAAAAATATAAGTCAGCCTCCATCCAGACCTGTTAGCATTTTGACATGCGGGGTGATATACACTTATAATTATATACTTTAAAGAATCCCAAGTGTTCTGTCGTGCAGTACGTTTTGCTGGGGCCAGGGGGCTGGTTTGCCTCCCTCCGGCCCGTTGTCCGCTGTGGCTTGCCGGGCCTTTCTGGGACACAGCCCGACCGCTTGGAGCCTTGAATCACAGCCTTTGGATGGCTCCCACTGCCCTCACTCTGTTTAACTAAACGCAAGGTGCGCACGTTCTAGAAGGTTTTCTCTTCTGGTCTCTTCTCTCCCTTCCCTCCTTATTCCTTCGCCAGGTCTTTGAATAGCCCAATCCGCTCGCCTTGTTGAACCCTAGCAGGTGCTCTGGGAATGCAGCTTCATTGCTCTGGGAAGCCTCCCTGGGCTCCCTTCCTGGTGTCTCTCTGCCCGCCCATCCCCTGTGACCCCCAGGCTGGCACTCCATTATTCTGAGTGGTTAACACCTGCTAAGGATGGAATGTGTCCCCCCAAATCCCTGTGTTAGAAAGCTACTCCCAAGCATAGCAGTGTTGGGGGGTGGGGCCTAATGAGAGGTGACTGGGTCGCAAGGGCTGTGTCCCCCCGAGTGGATTGATGCCATTGTCTCGGGCGTAGATTAGTTGGTTATAAAAGTGGGTTTGGCCCCTCTTGCTCGATCCTGTTTTCTTGCCTTTTTGCCTTCCACCCTGGGATGACGCAGCAAGAAGACCGTCTCCGGATTTGGCCCCTCGATCTTGGACTTCCCAGCCTCCAGAACCTTGAGCCCAATAGATTTCTTTATAAATTTCCTCATCTGTGGTATTGTGCCATCTAGGCTGGCTGCGTGAGCACCGATACTGTTCACTCCAACCCAGCACGCCAATCCAACAAAACGTGACTGCGTCCATAATTGTGAAGTGGAATTGCCCAGGCAGCCCACAGAATGGTGAGAAATAATAAACCATTGATTTTTTTCTATATATTTTTAGTTGTCCAACTAATTTCTCTCTATTGTTAGTAGAGATGGGGTCTTGCTCTTGCTCAGGCTGGTCTCAAACTCCTGAACCCAAACAATCCTCCCGCCTTGGCCTCCCAGAGTGCTAGGATTACAAGCATGAGCTACCACACCTGGCCAAACCATTGATTTTTATTTATTTAGTTAGTTTTTTGTTTGCAAACCATTGATTTTTAAAGTCACATGTTTTGGGGTAGTCAGTTAGACAACAATAACTGAAAAAGAAAGGTGGATCCAGTTCTTTGCACAGGCCTGTTGGGGGTTGGGGGGGGGTTCTGCTGGTGCAACTGACCAGCACTCAGCTGGAGCCCTCCAGCAGGCCGGTGGCAGATCCCTGGAGCTCTCTCTCTTTCTCTGGTACCCTGTCCACCTGGCCTGTCAGCTCCATCGCCACAACTCAGAGAATTCGTCCCATTCCTCCTGGGTCCCCCGCCCTCCCTAGACACATTGAGTTTGGGATGCCTCTTAACCATTTCCATGGAGCCTCCTGGAAATGTCTGGAAGAGGTCCCTTATAAAGTCCCGAACTTCGAATGTTCAAGATAAGTCAAAGGCTCAGCCAAATCTCCTACAAGGTGTGATATTGCCTATCAATTGATTGCCTTGACATTTGGGGTCTGACATTGGGATCAAACTGGCATCTTAAACTCCTCAAGTCATTTCAAGTCCTGGGTCTTTGTATCTTACCTCTTCCCTGTTTAACACAAAACAATAAATTGGTGATTTTCATAATCACCAAAATTTTACTTTTGATCAAGGGACCAAATTGTTATTTGTTATTAATAGTAGCTACAATACTGTCATTGAAGAAAGATATGCTTTAAAAATATTTGTTGGCTTAATTTAAGGTGTTCTCACTCACCAGCTTCTATATCAGCCAAGACTCTCGCTTGAAAATCACGGAAGTCAACTCAAAGCAGTTTAAGCAAAACTTTTAAAATAAATCCCCCAAAGCCTAAGGGGTAAGGCCTGACTCAGGCAATCGTCAGATCTCTCTCCCTTCCTTTCTCTCAGCTCTTCTTGCTTTTGCATATCTTCATTTTAGGCTGGCAGGATCAAATTGATGTTGGCCTTCAGGTTTTGATTTTTAAAAAAAGCGAGAGAGAGAGAGAGAGAGAGAGAGAGAGAGAGAGAGAGAACATTTGCCCCAATCTCTCTTGCAAAGTCCTGGAGGAGGCTCCGCTGGCCGGGCCTGTGTCCTGCCCCCATTCCTGGTGTGGGGTCAGGAGAGGGTTGGGCCACTGTGTCACGTGCCATCGGCCAGTTCCTATGGAGCGGGACGTTTCATCCTCAGCAGCACTGACATTGCCGGCTGTATAATTTTTTGTCATGGGCTGTCGGGGCATTGTAAGATGTTTAGCAGCTTCCCTGGTCTCTATTCTCCAGATGCCAGTATTACCTTTCCTTCCCCCCCCCCCCCCCCCAGCACTAGTTTTGACAACCAAAAATGTCTCTAGGTGTTGCCAAATATCCCCTGGTGAGCAAAATTACCCCCATTAAGAACCACTTCTATGGAACAAGAGTAGTTTCCCAGGGGTGGAGATACCCGCAGGCAGAGCAGGTCCGCCACCCACAGTAGTGTGTTTTCTGAGCGGAATAGGAGGAGTTAGGCTGGGTGTGGCAGCTCGCTCCTGTAATCCTAGCACTCTGGGAAGCCAAGACGGGAGGATCGCTTGAGCTCAGGAGTTCAAGACCAGCCTGAGCAAGAGTGAGACCCCATCTCTACTAAATATAGAAAAATAAGCCAGGCGTCATGGCACACACCTGTATAGTCCCAGCTACCGGAGGGTGCGGGGGTTGAGGGCAGGAGGATCTTGTGAGCCCAGGAATTTGAAGTTGCTGTGAGCTGGGCAGGCGCCACTGCACTCTAGCCTGGGCAAGAGAGTGAAACTCTTGTCTCAAAAAAAAAGAGAAGGTGGATTTACAGTTGGGATCTATTACTATACCATGAACCCCTGCAGTGGTTACAATTTAGTGCAGTGCTTTAATGTCTCACAAAAGGACTTTGAAAGAAGGTTCATAGAAACTGGACACAACCCCTGAAAATGTGAGATTAATATAAATCTTCAGAGCAGAACTAGGGTAAAGGAAAACTTCATGGTGTCATGATGAGAACTGTAAACTAAAACTGTGTCTTAGTCTGTTTTCTGCTGATTATAACAAAATACCTGAAACTGGATAATTTATAAGAAACAAAATTTATTTCTTACGGTTCTGGAGGCTGGGAAGTTCAAGGTTGAGGGGACACATCTGATGAGAGCCTTCTTGCAGATAGGGACTCTCTGCAGAGTCCCAAGGCGGTACAGGGCCCCGTGTGACAAGGGGGCTGAGGGTGCCAGCTCAGGTCCCTCTTCCTCATCTTATAAAGCCACCAGCTCCCCTCCCATGATAACCCATAAATCCATTAACCCGTTAATCCATTAACCTACGAATCCATTAATCCGTGAATGGATTCATAATCTATCCATGAGGGCAGAGCTCTCATGACCCCGTCACCTCTTAAAGATCCCACTTCTCAAAACTGTCACATTGGGGGTTAAGTGTCAACATGGGTTTTGGAGGGGACAAATACTCAAACCACAGGGTACTGGAACACCAAGTTCTGTTTTAGCTCAATCCTGTACTAGGTGTGTGATCTTTTAAAAATTATTTAATCTCTTTAATCCTTACGTTCCTCCAATTTAAAAGATGATTAATGATATCAGAGAACTGATTAATAATGTATGTGAAACCTGGAAATGCCAGGCAAACTGGAGGTATTATTTAAATGCACTCTTCAATTAGTTGAATATGAAAGCTACTTGGGAAGCTTCTGATTTTTCTAGAATCAGAACCAACCTTCTTTCTTTCCTTCCCCCACTCCCTCCTTCCTTACTACTCTCCTCCCTCTCTCTTCTTATTTTTTTCTTCTTTTCTTTTTGGTTTGTTATTTAATGTAGAGATATCAATGCTATAACAAAGAGAATGGTTATTTGTATTTTCTAGTATGTTTTCAGAGGCAAAAGAATTGCTCATTTGATTTATGACCAATCTCTTCCATTTCTGCTGTTTAAAAAAAAAAGAAAATGAAAGGAAAGGCAGGAAAAACATTTCCAGTTCATTGAGCTAACTGGTGGGTGAGAGTCCTGGAAATGACACTGTCCTATGAAGGCAGACACTATGTCCCAAGAGCACGTGGTATGTATGTTCTCAGCCTTCTGGCTCTGTTCCACCTTGGTAATAACCCAACCGGTTAATTCAGTGGGGTTTAAGCTTCTGGTCTTTGTCTGAACAAATCAGAAATTGCCAGAGAATGTCTGAACAAATTGGGGAGCCCAGTTGTAGGCTAGAATATATCCTAGAAACAAACAAATGACCTAATCCAGTGTCAGATGCCGGGGCTTAATGATTCATCCCTTACAAGAGACTCAGAGTGGGGTTTACATTCCAAGGGAAGGAGAGAAAATCTGCTTTGTGATCTAATCCAGTTGTAGGAAAATGTCGGAGTGTCACCTTGTGGCGTAAACATTGTTTGAGTCTTAGATTCGTGATTTATTATGCAAGATGCTCTTGGAGTTTTCGGTTAAGAAGGCTGTGTTTGTTCCTTTTCCGTTTGTAGAAATGGGCTCCTGGGGGTAACATCTCTGATGGTGATCACCGTCAGTGGATCATTTTTCCTATTCTGGGTTCAATTCTAAAAATTGCTGAAAAGAACCCCTACATTTCTCAACTAGTAAAATATCTCCTAAAAGATGCTTTCTTCTCAGGAGGAGGCAGTGGATACTTCCAGAAAAATCCCAGCAGTTCTTTAAATGGAGAGTACACACTGATATTCATCACGATTTACATCTGAATAGTACAAACTACAGGAAACCATAGAGGAAGAGAGGGGAAATTTTTATCATGTGCTTGGTGAGGAGTTGCTGAATGTTTCCAGTCTGGGAATGGACACTAGCAAAAGTCCTTCTGTCATTGGGGGGGTGGTGGCACACATTCCCCTCCCCACCCACTCATGGCCATTGACAGCCTGGGCTTTGGAGTCAAAATAGCTCTCTGCCTACGCCTAATAGGACTGGGAGAGCTTTGCCCCCATCCCCTGGCATATTTCTACAGCTGGAAATTAAGGAAGTGAGGAAGATGGTGAATAGCTTTCTAGCTAAGCACATTAATATTATCCTCTTGCATCTTTCAACAGAGTTTTTGTATTGTTTTGTTGTAAGGACCTGTTTCCTGTGTAATGAAATTTTAGTGAGATCTTCTTGTTCCAGTGTTTGTTTCTGGACCCTTTGGGGTTTCTTTTACTGGTACTGTTATTTTGATAGGAGAGCTGGTCTTGTATCTATGAACTTTTGTGCCCACACAAATAGTGAGCGAGTGAGAGAGGTGAGACGTATTGTAGAGGAAATAAAGAGTCACTTTTTGTGCTCTTCTGGACATGTCCCCAAACACACAAAGCTGTCCACACACAGTGAGTAGAATTAATCATTCCAACTGCTTTAAGTTTTAAAGTGCCAACAGACAGAAATAATAACCCAAATCGTTTTTTTCTTCCAGTATATCTGAGAACTCTGGCCACACCTCATTTTTTAAAAGCATAACATGTGAGTGACTAGAACAAAATTCTTTTCCTGGATCTCCTTGGATAATGTCTCCCTAAATAACGTCCCATATGTGTAAGTCATAGTCTTAGGAACTGACCAGTAAGCCACAGGCCACACTTCTATTTTTAAGAGTCACTGGGAAAAACTGGAAATAATTTTAGAAAATAAAGGAAGCCTTTCTTTCTTTTTCTCTTCTTTTAGGGAGTGAGAGAGGACCAGGGGAGGCATCTCTATCTTTGATTCATATATATCAAAGATCTGGGAATAAACCAAATACAGGAGACATCTTCCCTAAGTGGTAAGAACAGTCCGAATTCCCACAGTTTAGGTTATCTGGTCTATGTCAAGGCTTTGGTGTGTGGGGTTGGATGTCAAGAGCACAAGATGATCTGTGGTGTACTTAGGGTTCCCTAAATATGAATGTAAAAACACTGAAATGATTTGTTTTATTGGATTTGAATCCACTAAATACAGCCATTGAGTCAAGTACAAAATCTCATTGTTCTAATAGCAGACAAATGCTGAGTCCATTGTCAAGCTCAATTAAAATCCAATGAACATGTGGCACCTGTGTGTGATGGAATCCAGCTAACCCACAGCTCTCTCAGATTGTGTGCACCTGACAGTTGGAGGGCTTCTTGATGATCAAAGTTCAATGGCCTTTTAGAGTTTCAACAGTTCACTGCCTCGATTTTTGTTTACTTTCATTTTCCCTAGGCAGAACTCTCTAATCTGGGCTTAAGTTTTTACACCGTGCTTTTGAGAGTTGCTCAAAGTACCCTATTCCAGTAATAGCAAAACTGTTCACATGGGAGAGTTTTAAAAGTGCCTCTGCCCACCATATGCATAATTTCTACTACTGTGTATTTATTCTGTAGATACAGGAAACACAATTATTGCTTGGGCTTGAGCTAGATCCTTGAGGGACATGAAGCTCAGGATGGTTGGTTGGTCGGTCGCTTTCCTCCCCCATTGTCAGACATGGGTTTTGTTTTTTATCAGAATTAAATGAAAATGGATAATGTGGCTGCAAATAGCTACAGGGAAAGGAAAATCTATTTGTGAGATCATTATTACTTGTGCCTAAATAAGATCATTTGCTGACTGTTTACAAGAAAAAAGTCATCCTTACAGGCTCTAAGACTGGCAGGCTATCGAAGAAAGAGGTAGAAAACATTTCAACCATTATTATTCCCTCAGTTTCCCTGTGATTATTTGTTGAATATTTCAGCTGATAACACAATGAAAGAACAGGCTCTTGAGCAGTTTTTCTGGAAATCAAGATTTGTCTGCATCTTTGGTTAATCAAAATATTATCTCTTCAGAAAGACCTTTTGTGACAACTCTGAGAAACAGGCCAGCACCACCCCCAGCTAGCTCTGTTTTCTTGTCCTGCTTGTTTTCTTCAAAACATTCGTCATTACAGAGTGTTATGTTAATACATGCATTTATTTACTAGCTTTAAAATCCCCAGAACAGCACTATCCAATAGAAATACAACTCGAGCCACATATGCAATTTAAAATTTTCTAGGAATCATACTAAAAAGGTGATATTCATTATAATAGTATATTTTCCTAAGCCCAATATGATCATAATATCATCATTTGAACAATCTAATCAGTATAATTGTTAACGACATATTTTATGTTCATTTTTTGGACTAAGTCTTTGAAATCCAATGCGTATTTTATACACACAGCACATTTCAATTCTTCTTCTTCTTTTTTTTTGGGGGGGGGGGTCAGAGTCTTGCTGCGTTGCCTGGGCTAGAGTGCAGTGGCATCATCATAGCTCACTACAACCTTGAACTCTCGGGCTCAAGCAATCCTCCCACCTCAGCCTTCTGAGTAGCTGGGACTACAGGTGTGTGTTAACACACCCAGCTAATTTTTGTATTTTTTGTGAACACGGGGTCTGGCTATGTTGCCCAGGTTGGTTTCACACTCCTGGCCTGGAGCGATCCTCTCACTTCGGCCTTCTGGAGTGCGGGGATTATAGATGTGAGCCACTTCGCCTGGCCAGCACATCTCAATTCTGACCAGCCCATTTCAATTGCTCAATGGCCACACGAGGCTTGTGGCTGCCATACTGGGCCATGTAGGTCTAGAACATTAGCCCCAGCTGGTCAGCAACATTGTTTTGTTCATTAGAGCAGTGATGCACATGCACTAAGGACACAGTAAAGCAGGGGTCCTCAAACTTTTTAAACAGGGGGCTATTCACTGACCCTCAGACTGTTGGAGGGCCGTTGGAGAGTGTGGCGCACATTCCACACATGTGCACTGTGGGCCCGGGACGAGTCAGCTGCTAAGCAGGACAGGCAGTGGCCGCAAAAACACCCAGCGGGCCGGATAAATGTCCTCGGCGGGCCGCATGTGGCCCGCAGGCTGTAGTTTGAGGACGCCTGTTAAACAGTCAATGACATAGCAAATGACTGTTAAAATTATAAGGACCACAACTGTTTAGCCAAAAGTCTGTGTGTTGGATGTCTTCCAGCTGGTTGCAATGCCTCTGGTAAAACATGCTGATATTTCCCTCTTGCCTACTACTTGAAGGATATCAAAATGCAAGAAATGTCACCGTGATCATTTATTTTGCCACTGAACTCATTTTTCTGGGAAAAGCCAGATACCGTATCCTGTGGTGACTCTCTCTGCCCACACATCTCTCTGAATGGACTCATTAAAGTCACATTCTTACATGTGTTTTTCCTCTGAGCTCTAAGCTCTCTCCCTTTAATCAATTCTGGAGCTGTTTAATCAGCAATGGTTCAAAACATTTTTAAAAGATTGCCCATCCCTTGATACTTTGCCAGCACCTCCTTCCTTCCATCAAGTCCAGTAAACAGAAATGTATTTGGGACCTACTTTGTGCCAGATCCCACTGAACTAGGCATTACAGGTACCCCTGGGGGCAACTAAGAGCCTAAGTCCCACCCTTCAGTCTAAAGGGGAGAAAGATAAGCAGACAGTAATAGCAGTGAGGACCAGGAGAGGCAGGTGGCACGGGTACGGGCTCTGGGGACAGGCAGAGGGGGTTCAAATCCTGGCACTGCCACTTACTAGCTCTGAGGGCACGAGCCAGTCCTAATATATCTCTATGCCTTAGTTTTCTCATCTGTAAAATGGGGATAATAATAGCATGTACATCATACTATTGTGTTGTTGTATGGATTAAATTATATATGTATGTCTTTCATTACACATTACTCGCCCTGTTAAGGGAGTGGCCTTGGCTCATTGCCAGCTGGGGTTATATACGCGTTAGAGAATGTCTGGCATTGGCACATAGTAACTTCTATCTAAGTGTTAACTATTATGATTCTTTTTTTTTTTCTGTTTTGTTATTTTATTTATTTTTTAATTTTTTTTTTTTATTTCGGCATATTATGACTAAAGTGTGCTGTGTGTAAAACACAAAGCCATAAACCAAAACAACAGGAGCTTTCATGAGTGGGAACAGTCCAATTGTATCCTATCCCTGGCCAGACTTCATTTTTCCAGACTGAAGTGTTCGCAGTTTCTTTCTTTTTAAATTAAATTTAAAATTTTTATTTTCATTTGGCGATCATAATTGTATATATGTATGGGGTAAAAAGTGATGTTTTGATGTATGCATACATTATGGAATGCTTAAATCAAGCTAATTAATATTCATCACTTCACATACGTTTTTGTGGTACATTTAAAAAATGCTATGTTAGCAATTTTGAAACACACCTTATATTACTATAAACTGCAATCACTATGTTGTACAACAGATCTTAGAAATGTCTTCCTCCTGTCTACCTGAAACTTTGCACCCTTTGACCAACGCCCCGTTCCCCAACGCCCTGCAGCCTCTGGCTGGATTATTCCAGGGTCCTGACTCCACTGGCCCGCTTCCTCCCTCCTCCCTTGGATGGACAGAGTTATCCTTCTAGGGCTGTTCTCCAGCTCCACAGTGGGGCGTGGCAATGGGAGAGAACATTCCAGGTGCACACCAGTCTTGCTCTGCCCGAGGCTTGGCATCCTCCTTCCTTTCCTTCCCCGCATCACAACCAGTGAGTCCAATCAATACTTGCTGCTACAACCCCCAAATGAAATGTTCTTTCTTTTTAAGTCTGTGTCCTTTGAACCCACCCCACCTACTTTTTTTCCCCTTTTCCTTGTTCTGCCTCTCCAAATCTGGAAATTTACATCCACTGATAAAAATAATAATTAAGCAATAATGGTATAATAACAGCAGCATTACCTGAGAGCTTATGATAGGTGTGAGAGATTTAGACTAACAGCTTTACAAACGGGATTTCATGGAGTCCCCACAACATAGATGCTATTATACACGATCCCCATTTTATAGATGAGGAAGCTGAGGCTTACTGAAGGAATTTGCCTTAGAACATAAAGCTGGCTAAGTGGGGGAACTGGAATTTGAATTGAGGTCCATTTGATTTGAGAGGCTCCACCTTTGGCTATTATGACGTTCTGCCTACACACACACACACACACACACACACACACACACACACAGACATTTTATAAGCACTGAAGCTGTAAAAGGGTGACCTTTGATCCTTACTCTATCTTACACTTCATGGCAAACTTTTTCAGAGAGTTTCATCTCAATGTTTAAAAAAACTCCTTTCCTTTTTTCCTTCCTTCCTTCTCTCCTCCCTTGTCCCTTCCCTCTCTTCCTTCCTTCCCTTTCATTCTGTTTTCACTTTGCTTTCGCTCCTGCCTGGAACTCTCTGAGCCTGGCGCTGCATTAGGCGTCAGGTGCACAGACGTGAACAAAGCAAACACCTGTAGTTTTCCTCTCTCAAATCTGGCTTGGAGATGCTGCAGGCGTAGAAGCCACAAGTATTTGGCCAAAGGTCCCAGAAGGTGAGGAAGCCACCGAGGTTACGACCGCCGGGCGCCCCCACCGTGCAGTGGAAGGTAAGGCAGCAACTGCCCCTGCGGCCACAGGAGGAAGTAAAGACACCGTCTCCTTCCCGCCCAGAGGCCCAAGTCCGGTGCCACCCACCTCCAGCCCCTAAACGTTCAGCCTCTGTCCTGAAACCGGATTCTTTCTCCTCCTGGGGTGGGACGGCGCTCTCCTGGCCCGGCAATGAGTGGGCTGTGCTGGGCCTCCCAGAAAC
>VSMD01137582.1:0-21600 GCA_008750895.1 Mirza zaza | reverse complement strand
AGAGTCTCACTTTATTGCCCAGGCTAGAGTGAGTGGCATGGCGTCAGCCTAGCTCACAGCAACCTCAAACTCCTGGGCTCAAGTAATCCTGCTGCCTCAGCCTCCCAAGTAGCTGGGACTACAGGCATGTGCCACCATGCCCGGCTAATTTTTTCTATATATATTAGTTGGCCAATTAATTTCTTTCTATTTATAGTAGAGATGGGGTCTCGCTCTTGCTCAGGCTGGTCTCGAACTCCTGAGCTCAAACGATCCGCCCACCTCGGCCTCCCAGAGAGCTAGGATTACAGGCGTGAGCCACCGCGCCCGGCCATGACTTCCTTTTTCTACCACTACATCAGCCTCCTTAGGATAAGCCTGAGGACAAAAGTCCAACAAGCTGAAGACAGCAGAGGAGAAAGAGAGACAGAAACTGGGTCCTTGCTGATGTCCTTGGGCTGCTAAATTAACCATCCTGGAACATCTCTACTGACAGACTTCTTATTACAGAGAATAATAAATCAATCTTCTTCCTTTCTTTCTCCCTCCTTTCCTTTCTTTCCCTTTCATGTGGCTAAAAATGTTCTAAATGATATAATCAGGAGTATCTTGCCAGAGATTGAAAAAGCCTCAACTGGAACAGAGACAAGGGTAGAAAGGATGAGTCTAATGTGAGAGAGGTTAAGAAGGAAGAATTTACTGGTTTAGCAACCAATTAGGTGACTGAGAGGAACTGAGCCTGACTCCCAAGGTATCTGAGTATATGGTGGTGCTACCAATTGATACGCGATCATCCAAGGACAGCTCTAATTTCAAGCTGTCTCTATCACTATTCCTGTAAGTACTAGTTGGGCTATATGTTGTGATTTTTATTTTAGACAATGATCTAAGGGGCCTCTGAGCCCTTCAGCTTTAAAGTTGGCCAGGAAAGACAAGTCATGTTCTAAGTCTCACCATGGCAAAGTTGGGCAGGACCCTGAACTCTGGCTCAGAACTCTGATAGTCAATGTCCTGTTTCTTCCTCTGCTTTCTGTATTAGCAAAATGGGAAAGGAACAGAGAATACTCTTTAGTCTTCACCTTGATCAGCTCCTCACTGTCTAGGGCATTATGGGAGAAGCCACAACTACAAAGAAGACAACTACAGATGTACAGAGAACAGATCAGGTGAAGATCACTGCTTTTATCTCACCCCCAGCCAATACAGGTCAGAATGATATTCTGAAATAAGGGGAAAAAAACTAGGAATTGGCTACCACCCTCTTATAACACTCTTCCCCAACCAACAGCACAAAACTGGTCGGGTCTAGCCTCTCCTGTGTTGGAGTGTAGGAGAGAGGATGAGGAAGCATGGAGGTTCAGTGTTTAGATGAGGAAGAACTGGGGAATGGAGAAAGAGGAAGGGGAGGGAGACTGCTTCTTCTGTGGCAGGAAATCCAAGAGTCATTTGGGACCACCCAGGCAGCAGTGGTGTGGGTGGGGGCATGTGCGTGTGTATGCACGTGTGTGTCCTGGGGCTGGGGGCAGGCAGGCAGCAGGCACAGAGGAACATCTGCTCAGGCCCCCAGGGCTGCCCTAGAGTGGTATGTATGTGAGTGTCTGCAGAGGGCTGGGGGTAGAGTGGGGATGGTGTGTGGGAGCCCAGTAGGCAGGCAGGCTCTAAGAAACATCTGCTCTGGGTCCCAGGACTTGCCAGTATTTGAAATAACTCAAGAGTGTGAGACTCCAACCTAGTCCCTGCCTTTGGGTACGGGCCAGGGTTGGGGGAGGTCTAAAAAGCCCACAAAACACAAATTTCCCAGGGAGGAACAGAGTGGAGTTTGACTCTTTCAAAGGGCTGCCATATGAAACCATGCCTCAGGAAAGAAGAGCATCATGCTGAAATTATTAATAAGAAATCATTATTATTTAATGCTTCCTTAAGGAAGTAAGGCATTGGTCCTATCTGACTCTGGCTGTTGCCTCAAAAGTGTGGATTCTGTGCTGCTTTTCCATTAACTGGTTGCCAGGGGCCTGGGTACATCAGCCCTGCCTGACGAAGCTTGGCCAGATGATTTACTTCGTTTCCCCAGCCTTCTAGTCCTAACTTTTCTGATTCTTGGTCATATGTGATCTCTCCCTGCCTTCTCTTATACAGCATATCCTGCTTTGTATTATGTTGTAGCTATCCCAGAACACATTTTGTTTTCCTTGCTACTGAAAGACAGGTCTTGTTTTAGTTGCCTTTGTAAACCCTGCTGTTCATGTCAAAAATACACATAGAAAGTTGGCAATAAATGCTAAATAAACACACACATAATGACAAATATTCTGTGCACTTATTCACAAGATCTACCATCTGCAGATGTCCACTGCAGATGTCCACTTACGGATGTGGGAGGAAACAGTGCTCCCAGATGCCCAGGTATACAGGTTTGGCCAGCAGGTCCCCCTGCAGCACCAGGGCCAGGCCTACTAGGGCTCAGTAGCCAGGTTCTTGCCTTTTCTTGTCTTGGGCTCACTATACCCAAGCAGCTATGGCCAGTGTCCACACACTCACCTTCTACCCAGAGCTGTTCCAGGTCTGTTTCAATAACGGCTACACGGAGACCTAGTGCCAGGGCCCCAAAGGCCAACAGTCCCAAGAAGAGCACTTTGCCACAGTGTCTCTGGATCCCACAGCCCAGAGAGAAGAGCAAGCCCTGGAAGTAAGCCCGAAGCCAGAGCGGAGCCTTCAGGCTCCCAGCTAGGATCTGGGATGGAAAGAGAAGAGTCAGCCAGGCATCACTGGAACAATGTATAAAATCCCTCCCCTTTTACCCCATATCCGCTCTGCCAAGCCCTAGCTTCTTGAGTTCTGGATGTAGGACAGGGAGCACCTACACAGACACGGGCCCAAACTTGCAAGATTTAATATCCCCCACCAGCACACACCTGAGGAAGGCATAGACCTGTTTTCTAAGAGTAAGATACACACACACACACCCCCCTGTTGTCAGGTGGACACAGAGGTGACCTCACAGATGCACTTATTTTCACTGGCCAGATGAAGACGAGACACAGACACACAGGCATACACACACACACACACACACACACAAAACTTGCCCGTCTGTGCTCTCACTTGCTCTTACTTGTCTTCAGATACCCAATGACACTTGGCACTTAAAGACATCACACCTTTCAGAGGCCCGAGTGACAGACCTGGCCCCACTCTTCTTCTTCCAGCTTCCCCTCTACTCACCTGGGGTGCTATGGTTCGAGTTTGGGGTGTGTAGCTCGGGGGCAGCTCCCCGAGGGGCGACGGCTGAGCCATACTGGCGGGGATCGGGGCGCTCCCATAGGCTAGTCCGGCCCCCCTATACCGCTGGGCCCCGCGTGGGGATTAGTGGGGCCGCAAAGGCGCGGGCGCGGGTGAGGCTGCGGCGGGGGTGGGAGTGCGGCAGCGGCCGTGGGGAGCGCAGGACGGTGCGGGCCGGCGCTCGGCGCCGAGGCTGGCCCACTCGGTGGGCCGTGGACCGCCGCGGCCGCAGGAGTGGGTCTCGCGTGCAGGCAGAGCTGCTGGCCAGAGACGCACGGCACTGCAGGAGGTGGCTTCCGCAGTGCCCGAGAGGTGGCTGGAGCTCCAGAAAAAGGGAGCGGGCCAGGGCGACGCCCTCCCATTGGCCGAGGGGCCGGCAAATTACCCCGAGCCGCGCGGCCGGATCCGCTGCTAGGTAACGGCGCCGCAGGGGGCGGGGCAGGAGACCACCCAGGCAGGGCCACCCCCAGCCTTGTCTCCCGCCCGCGCCCGCGGGGTCCCCGGGGAGAGGAAGGGAGGGGGAGATCCCCGAGAGGCGCCGCTCTGGCCAAGTGCAAGTCAGGAGAGGCTGATGCTGAGAAAGGGTGTCTGCTGGCCCTGTTAAGGCCACACTCCCCCTCCCCCCCCAGCCAAAACCCAAACATCTCCTTTTCACTCTCCCTGCTTCCATTCTTGTCCCCTTCAGCCCACTCTCTCTCCACTGAGGATACAGGCATCTAACATGCAAATCTGATGACAGTTCCAAAGCAGAAGGTCCACTTGGAGCACAGGGCCCGGTATGATCTACAGCCTTCTCTCCCAGTTCCCTCACACCCACCCAGTCAGTGTTCCTCGGCCCTGCAGAGTCACCTGTAACTTCCCAAACACACCATGTTGTTCCATGCGTTCCTGCCTTCCTATGCGTTGTTGCCCTTTTGTTTTGGCAGATAATCTTAAGAACTGACTCAAATCAATCAATTATCCCTCTTTGAAGTCATCCTTGAATCATGCCTCCCTTCTGGCAGATGATTGCTTGTGTTCCTCATTACACTCAATTTATATATATTATTGCATTTATGACACAATAATTTATGTACTTAAAAGTCAGCCTTCCTCAGTAGACAATAAGTAGGTACTCAACAGTTGAGTGTGTCACTAAGAGTTGCCAAAACCAGGGTGCAAAGGCCTGGAAACAGGGAAGAATAGAGGGAACAGTCCCTCTATTACACTTTCAACTATTGCATCTGAGTGTGCTGTTTCTGTCCAGTTCCAGTTCTTGACTGATAAACCCTGAGTGGCAGAATAGGGCAAAATCCATATTCCAATATATAAAGTTTTATATATTGGAAAGAAAAAAAAATCTCCAATAAACTCATTATTCTAATACAACTACTATTATTTCTGGCCAATTCTTCCGGACTTTTTTTTTTATGATTACATCATAAATATTTCATGTTACTACATAGTTTTTGTAATCAATCACTTGGAGAATGTCCTTAGGGCAGATTCCCAGAAGTGGGTTTGTTTGGGTCAGAAAGTATGAACATTTTTATGGGTCTTGCTAAACATTGCCCAATTGCTTTTTGAAAACTCTTGCAAATTAACATCATCTCCAGAGCCTGTCCTGGAGAAAAGGAACATTTAGATTGAAAGAGTGTGAACACCTAACAGGTTTGCCACTTCCATTTGTCCCTTCATCCAGCAAAATGCCTGTGGAGGAACTAAAACGTCTAGGATGCTGTTGGCCGAGTAGTAATTGTACATAAAAAGCAGCCTATGTGCACAGTACTTTCTTCCTCCCTATCATAGAGAAATGGGTCCTACTGTGGACAAAGAAAGTATACCCCCAGCAAGTCTCTAGAAACAGCCTCTAAATTAGTCTATATGGGACCCTAGATTGCTCTTGCGGCTATAGCTAAAGACAGAAAGTGGTCTGGAATCAGTACTCATTGTCATCAGGACTACAAGTCCTGATGCGTTATGTAGTTTTTTGGGGGTGGGGACAGAGTCTCACTCTGTTGCCCTGGCTAGAGTGCCATAGAGTCAGCCTAGCTCACAGGAACCTCAAACTCCTGGGCTCAAGTGATCCTCCTGCCTCAGCCTCCCAAGTAGCTGGGACTACAGGCATGCACCACCATGCCCAGCTAATTATATATATATATATAGTTTTTTTTTTAGTTGTCCATCTAATTTCTTTTTATTTTTTTAGTAGAGATGAGGTCTTGCTCTTGCTCAGGCTGGTCTCGAACTCCTGAGCTCAAAGGATCCGCCCGCCTTGGCCTCCCAGAGTGCTAGGATTACAGGAGTGAGCCATTCTGCCCAGCCTTAAGTAACTCTTGAGTTCTCCTTCCTTCTTACCAGACTTTGCAAGACATAAGGTGCATGGAGAAATAGATTTGTAATAAACTGGGCCTTGGGACTATATTTCTACCACAGACTCATCACTAGTAATAATCGTGGCAAAGTCCAATATTTCTTTGGATGCTTCCAAGGCAGGGTCAGCCTACTGAGAAAACCTCTTGCTTTGTAGTCCTAAGACCAGTGTGGGAGAAACTGGTCTGCAGTTCTAGCATTTCCAATGTAGGGCCTAGTGCCCTCTGGCTGCTCCAAGTTCCAAAATGACCTTTCTACTTCCCAGTAAAATGACTTCCTGAATACAGCTGAGCTCAGTGAGAGCCAAAGCCACAGACCCCACATAATTAGGAAGGGATAGAGGTTCCTCTTCTCTTTCTGCAAGTAGCTTCTTTCACTGTGGAACATCTTATTTTACTGTCACTTCCACTGGACCTGGGTATGTGTTTTGGGCCCAAATCAGAAACATTCTCCAAATAACAAAGAAGAAAAGCAATTTAATTAAATTCATTATCACCAAGGATTTTAAATCTAATTGTTGATTCATGAGACAAATATGTCTTGGGGTCACTTATGTGTCCACTCCTTTGCTGAGCTCTGGCGTTGCAGGGTACCTGCTTTTTAGTTTATAGCCTTAGGTGGAGCACAGAGACCACAGGAGAAACAACTCTGAGCTGGGGGTATTCAGGGAGGTTTCTAAAAGTGAGAAGAATTGGATGGAAGAGATGGGAGGATGACGGAATCCAAAAGAAGATACGGTTCAAGGTCTGAATCTTTCATTTATTGGTTGTGAGATCTTTGGCAAATCACATAATCTCTAATACTGACATAAGGATAAAATGAGATAATATATATGGCTGAGGAACAGTGCTAGGAAAAGTGAGGTGGCGTATACTCACATACACACAGTATTGGGGCAAGTGACCAGTTTGGCTTCAGGGAAGGGTCCATGTGGGAGTTAATGGAGGAGCCAATGTAGGCCTTCTTTCCCTGGCTCTCTCCAGGCTTCTCACCAGCTTTTGGCTGGCTTCTGTTACCTGGGCTAGGCAGAGTCAATGACGCTGAGATGTGGAGGGGGAAGTAAGGGCCCTGGGCAGCCCTCAACCCCCATTACATGAAGGGGGCAAGCCTGAGAAGGAATGTCCCTTCTCTGTGGGCAGCTTTAGGCCCATAGCACCTTTCAAGTATTTGATGCCAGAGACTGTAGCCAGAGATTAGAGAGTGGCCCTTCACTTAGAGTGTGGGGGCAGGAGAGAGGCTAAGAACCAAAGCAGCATCTTACCATGGCAGAAAGGCCCCTGATACAATCATCCTGGGTGGTGGCAGACAGCTCAGGCCAAGGACAGGTCAGCCTGGCCTTCAATAGATGTTCTGCCCAGTCTCTTTCCCTCCTGGTAGGCTCTGCCAGAGCCGAACTTTCTAGACCTTCTGTCTGGGTGGTCCTTCCCTCCCAAATGGCCCTCCTCCTTCCTCAGACACATTTAACTGTTTAGAAAGAAGCATACAAATGACTGGTTTATGTACCTCCTTAGGGGTAAGAGATGGCTGTGAATAAAGGAAGTATACCCTCTGCAATTCTCTGGAAATAGAAACAGCTTCTAAACTAGGCTGTGCAGGCCCCTAGATTGTTCTTGGGGTCTACAGCTAAACACAACTTCCCTCCCTCTCCACTGGGTATGGAAGTAGGATAGAAATAGTAATACAGTGAAGGGCTAGGAAGAAGTTTGGCCTCTGGCCTTGAGAAATAGCTTGGAGAGCAATCTTGCCAGTCAATCTCCTTATAGGCTCAGGGAGCTCTTGCCAGCAGGCAAGGGTGGGGTGTTACTAGAGGAGAGGGTTCCTAGAGTAGTAGCCATCAAATTTTGTCTGACCTGGCAAGCTCTGGGAACCCTGCTTCTCAGCACCTCCCCAGAGTCCTCCCTGATTTGGCACTGAAGGTCTCCTTTCTCTACTTCCCTCATTGAGTATCACTGGGAGAGGCAGGGCAGACCCTATCAACTCTTCTACCTGCCTGGCTCTTCTGGCTTCTGTCCCATGGGGAGGTGGCCAACTAGTAGATATTCAGTTATTCACTATGTTTCAGACATATTAAACCCCTCTGTAGCTGCTGCCAAAAATAAACAAAAACTGTCCCTTGCTTTCTGGCAAATAGGGCAATGAGAAAAATCAAAGCATCCTGGGTACCCCGTCAGTCCTAAAGTTGTTAGAGATAATAGCAGCAGTGTACCTGAGTTGGGGGCTGCTGTCAGGTGGGACTCAAACTCAGTAAGGCCTTCCTTTGGGGAACCTTTACCTTTTCTGTTTTCTGCAGCTCTCTCCTTTCCTTGGTACAGAGGCTGTTTGATGGGCTTGTGCAAGGAGGAGGCAGAAGAGAGGTTTTTCCTCTACCTCACTGACAGGGGTTCTAAGGGCTCAGTGGGGAAGGACAGGATGGGGTATAGGAAGGCTCTGGCATAGTTTCAGCAATCCCCTTTCCTCCTCCACCTCACCTTCTCTCCAAACCTACCCAGCTCCATCCCCCTTTCTGTGGTCTAAGAGCAGTCTTCTGGCCTCTTGGGACACCCAGACCGTAAGGGCCAGAAAACGCTGAGAAAAAGGACAAACTGTGAGAATAAGAGGGGCCACTAGAAGTCAACCAGTCCTGGCCGGGTGCAGTGGCTGATGCCTGTAATCCAAGCACTTTCGGAGGCTGAGGCAGGAGGATCACTTGAGGCCAGGAGTTTGAGACCAGCCTGGACAACACAGTGAGACCCCATATCTACAACATAGATTTAAAAAATTAGCCAGGTGTAGTGGTTCATGCCTGTTTGGGAGGCTAAGGCAGGAGGATTGCTTGAGCCCAGGAGTTCGAGGCTGCAGTGAGCTAATATTTCAGCACTGCACTCCAGCCTGGGCAATAGAATGAGACCCTACCTTAAAAACAAACAAAAATTCACCCAGTCCGGTTGGGCGTGATAGCTCACATCTGTAATCCTAGCACTCTTGGAGGCCGAGGTGGGTGGATTGTTTGAGCCCAGGAGTTTGAGACCAGCCTGAGCAAGAGTGAGACTCTGTCTCTACTAAAAATGGAAAAGAAATTAGCTGGACAACTAAAAATATATATAAAAAATAAGCCAGGCATGGTGGCGCATGCCTATAGTCCCAGCTACTTGGGAGGCTAAGGCAGCAGGATTGCTTGAGCCCAGGAGTTTAACGTTATTGTGAGCTAAGCTGATGCCACGGCACTCTAGCCCAGGCAACAGAGTAAGACTCCGTCTCAAAAAAAGAAAAAAAAAATTCACCCAGTTCTAACTCTCTTATTCTGTAGGTGGGGAAACTGAAGAGTCAGAGGAGAGGCAGTGATTTGGCCAAAACCAAAAAACACTGGTGGTCAGGTCTTCTTTCATCCAGCCTAGGACTCAATCTCCAGCACCATCCAGGCCCCACTCATTTAATTTCAGTTCCAAAGAGGACTGCCTTGGGCACTATCACAGTTCCTTATCCCTACACCTCTTCCTCAGTCCTACGGTTTTAACCACTTCTAATAGGCCATTTCAGTTCCTGTAGGATTAGGGCAAACTTTCAGGAGCCTTGTCCTGACCAGTGGGAGGAATGTGGAGCTCCAGGGCAGCCAAGAAGGCTGACAGAGGTGGAGATCCCCCAGGGTAGGAATGCTCATCTAGTCTCTCACAAATTTAATGACTAAGATCAGGCAAGATTACTCACGTAAACCTGAGAGCCTTGAGATTTTTGAAGCAATGTAGAAACCAGTATTTCAAATCAATCTTCATAATTACTGCCACCCACAGAGAGGACATCAAGAGAAATCTTTACTTTGATAATTCTAGGAGGTGAAATCTCACCCCAGAAGCACTTTTATCTTCCACCAAACACCTGCAGGTTGTAAAAGCAGTGCAGGGAGAGACAGGAGCAGAGTGAACCTGAGTTTGGGGGGCAGGGTGGAGGAAATATGGATTGGACTCTAGAAAGACTGTGAATATGGAAATCTAATTCTTCAATTATCTGAAGCAGGAGAGTCTGTATAATTAGGATATAAAGGAGTACAGCTGGGGAGTCAGAAAGAATTTCAAACCACAAGGGTTCTTGGCTCTTCCTTTCCAAGTTGGGGAGGGTTTTGGCTTAGCTCAGACCATGGTCTCAAATCATGGCTCTCCATGCTCTTGCCTCCACTAAAACCTATAAGGAGAGGCTTGTTGGCTAGGCAGGGTCTGCCTCCTGCTTGCTTTGTATCTCTAAGGGGCAACAGTTGAGCTGAGGAAAGTGGCTAGAGGCTGGGAGGATAGGGAGTCAATGGTAGATGTGGAGGGTGGGGCTGGGGGTGGGGTGGTACAGGGGCTGAGAATCTGTGTGGCAGGTATGGGAGCAAAGAATGGTAAGTTCTGGGCTGATGCTCAGGGGTGATACTGACAGCAGCTAGGCCTATGGGTCTACAAAGCCTGATTCATGTCAGGGACTGAAGTACTCCCAGGTCCTTTTGGGGTGTGAGATGCTTTATGGACTGGGTTGGTTAGCCCATCAGAAAGTAGCCCTCCTAGGAGCTTTACTATTTGACAGGTGCTGCTCCTGTCTGATAACCTTGGTACATGAGAGTTAGGTCATTGTGTCTGTTCTGTTCCACACACTTGCTCTAGATGATTTTTATCACGTGGTCCATGAAGATACACTGCGAATACCTGCAGCCCACCTGCTGCGGAGATTGAACTGATCCACAAGTCTCCAGCATGCCTTTGAAAGCCCTTCTTTATTGGGAAATAAATACAGAATCAAATAGGTGGGCCAGCCAACATCTGTAGCTTTGGGGAACAAAAGGAAGGAGTCTGACGTGCTCAGAACTCAGATCTCCATGAGCTGGTCATTCCCCACGATCACCTCGTTCACTCGTTTAGCTACAAAAGAAAAAGAAAAGGTTTTCTGAGAACTGACAGCCAAAGAATTCATTTCAAACCAACTGCTTCTAATTCTGTGTTCACAAACATTTATGACTCTCCTATTGTGGCTCTGCTGTTTGAGAAGCTCTTGGGAATACAACTTGGGAATCCAAAGAGGCTATGAGAAAGATAGCATCTTCCTACACAGGAGGATGGGACTAACTCTATAGCTGGCTTTGGTGAGGCTTTACACAGGAGAACTGGAACTGGGTCTTAAATGGATCGAGTTTTCACAGGCATTCCAGGCTGTTAGAGTGGCATGGGCAAAGACAGTGCAGATGTGAGAAAGGGGAACATGAAATACTGTAGTGTGGCCAGAGGATATGAAATGAGGAGAAAAAGATTAAGAAATGAGGCTAAAAAGATAAATGGACATATTTGAAGAAGAAGGGGAGACACCTCATATATAATATAGAAATAATACCACCTACTACATAGGGTTGTTATGAGAATTAAATGAGTTAAAGGATAAATGAGTGCTCAATAAATAGTGGCTATTATTATTTTTGTAAAGTCCAAACACATAGGCCCTCCATGATCTGATCCTTGCCTACCTCTCCAGCTTCATTTCCCACCATTCTCCCTTTACACCAACAAACCATACTATTTTGTACCTTTAGACCCTGGCATATGCTATTTCCTTTGTCTAGCATGCTTCCCACCCATTTTTTCCCATAGCACTGTTATTCACCTCAAATGCCCTAATCTGGCACTTCTAATATGTGATGCCTTCCCTTTTGAATTATCCATTTCCTGCTTTGTGAAACCACTGAACCTAATACATATCTCTATCTCTACATCATTATATCATTTTCCTCTACTTTACTATAAGACAATGAGGGCAGGTAAGGGACACTGCAGTTATGAATATATCCAGGTATCTAGAATAGCTACTACCACATCATGATTTTAGAGGTTTGGGGTAATGACAATGATAGGGTATGGTCATGTAAGTGGAGACCTAAAGATGAAAAGGAGGTGCAATTGGTATAAAAGATGAGGAAATTATGAATGAAGCTAAGGGACTGGATAGTTCATTGATAAATACATTTAAGCTGTCCAAAATGTTGGGAGAAAGTAAGGGGGGAGAGGAAGACTGTGAACCAGGGGCTAAAGCCCTCAACAAATTTAGGGAAGTACCCTGGAAGCTGGCCAAAGATGGGGTGAAAGGTAAGAATAACTACAGAAAGCTTTCAAGGAAAAAGAGCTATAGAAAGGAGGCAGTAAGCTAATGGTCTGGAAGGGGCAGGGAGCTAGGGGCATGCTACCTGCCTTTTGCCTGAAGGTATGGTGCAGACTAGGGAACAGGAGGGTTTTCCAGTCTTCTGGGTTCAGACTGAAAAGCCTAACCAGTTGGCTGAAAACTGTTTCTGGCCTAGCTTCTCATGGCCTATAAAGGTGTAACACCTTTCTTGCTACACCTGGGAGGAGCTCAAATGTGACCTGATAGATAAGGCAGAACATTTGGCTTTTCTGAGCCTCTACTTCAGCCCTGAAAGGCTTTGGTTTAGCAAAATGAAGATCTCTGATGATAGGAGACAGTTTGACAATGAGAGATGTTTGCATCTGTTCATTCTGCTGGGAGCCTCCTTCTGCTCTGTCAATAAAAAGTGGGTTTCTGCTGAGGCTTTGGAAACATTGAGATTTCAGATGTGTCTTGTCTTCTGTCCACCTTTTCAGCTTTGTTTCTTGCTATATCTGCCTTGTACCCTATACTCTAGATTTTCCAAATGATTTGCAGATTTTAACCCACTGGGCTTTTTGACTTTAGGTGTTTTATGGGTTGCCTTTTGCTTGAAAGGTTCTTCCCCTTTGTATATTTGGTAAATAACCAAAATTTTCAAGATTTACCTTTAATTCCTTCAAGATGGTGTTCCTGCTTCTTGTGCAAGTCCTTAATTAACCCTGTCAGCCTCCTACCTAATAAAATTTTACTGTACTTATTTCTTTACTCATCTGTCTTCTCTATAATAGACTATGAACAATTAGGCACCAAGAAGTATCATAAAGATGAATAAAACTCCTAGCCTACCAGTGCCTAGAATGGTAGGCAGTAATTAATTTGTTGAATGTGTGTGTTTTAGGGGTTATGTGAGAGCACAGATGTAGGAAAAGGAGTACGTATGGAAGAGAAGGTCTCTAGTCTCTTTGACAAGTATAATTGATACATCTGGTACATTACAACAAGGGGGTCTGGGGGTCCAGAGTATCCTTAGGCTTATTTCTCTTTCTCCAGCAGAAGACAAACTTAGGTCTATGTCTTTCACAAAGTTTGTCATTACAGCACTATGTTGGACAGACACGATCTCATGTGGGAGGAAAAGGATAGGAAAGGGAGTAAGAAAAGGAGACAGTGCAGAAAAGGAAAGACATTCTGAGTCAGAACAGCTTGGATTCTAATTTGACTTTAAGCAAATATTTGTCTGGCTTTGAGCAAATTATTTCATGTCTTTGGGCTTTAGTTTCCTAACAAAGTTGTGGATCTTCAATAGAATAACTAACATAAAGAGCCCATCATAGTGCTTTGGTTAGTATTAAACAGAAGTTACAGAATAGGGCTAGGTCTTGCCTGTGTACTCCTGTCCTAGGAGATACTTCATAACCATCTTCTTCTTTCAATGAGAGGAATGGGGAGGTGGCCCAGATAGTGCTCAGGCTGCTAAATTCCCTATGGTTGGGGTTGGTCCTGGAGTATGATGGTCAATCAGGCTCCACCCCCAAGGTAAGACTGACCAAAAAAGAACAAAGGAAATGCTTCTCTGGCTAGCTTCCCAGGACACCTCCAAAAGCTCCTCTTTACTCTTTCTCTCTCTATACCTGTGTGTCAGCTTCATCACCTCTCATCTAGCCTCTTACATTTGCTCTTCTTCATCCAATTTCTTCCTAGTTTCCAGGGACACTGGGCTGTTCTGAAGACAGCCCAAGATCCAATTAACATTCTTCTTGGATCTCAGTGCTCCAGAATGAGGTGTCTGGCTGGGGAAGACAACCTTTTGTTCAGCTCTGCCAGGCTCCAAATAAACACCTCAGCCTTTTCTGGCCCTCCCTACTTTCCCTCTTCCCTTTGGGTCTGCTCTTGGCCTGGCAGTGAGAGAATACCTTGCTCACTGGGCTACAGAGGAGAGATACATGGCATGTTGGGGGTAGATTTTCATGGAGATGCAGTAAGTTGGAGGAAACCTGCAAGGGAGCAAAAAGTAGAACTAGTGCTGCTTGGGCAGGGATGGGAATAGGCTCTAGTAAACACACTGGAAAATCTTTAGGCTGGAATCAGATTGGGAAAGATTCCAAAGGGAGGAGTACAAAGGAGGATGGTGAGCTGGGAAAAAACAAATGGAATAGAAGGAAAAACATGTCACAGATGAAAAGCTGCACTGGGAGACTGGGAAGGATTCCTGCTAGCCAGGAGGACTTGACCTATGTCAAATATATGTCAAGACTCTGACCTAAGTCAGGTCTACTTTCATGGCCATAGGACTGATCACTGTGGTCATAGGGAAGAGATCCAAGTTCTCTCACTGACAGTGAGAAGAGACTCAGATGAAGCATCCAATTAGAGTTTTCAGGATTTGACTCTTTCTACTGCTTGAGCAGGAGGTCAAACTTGGCTGCCAGGAGTTTTGCCAGAGATAATCACTAAGAGTGCTGGGGTGGGGTGAGAAAAGCCAGAGTTGTTATGAAATGGCTTGTTCTCTTGGTAGTACTAGATGACAGCAGAGATGCCTACACAGGGTTATGAGAGTCACATGTTGGGAGAAAAAGACTACTATGGATGTGGTACCTCTCTGGTATGAAAATAATTGGAATTTGGAGAGGGGACTGCATTACTTCTTAAGATGAATGTTTTTTCCTGAAATCCCTCCATGTGCGGAAGACTGACTGAGGACTTTGTCATTTATTTAACTCTTTGCTGATAAGGACTTGTTGGTGTTTGTCTAAGTCCTCCATAGTAACAGGTCTTGAATGCTATACTGATGGCTTGGAATTTGCTTTTCCCATATGGCTTAGTCTCAAAGAAAAGTGATAGTGGAAACAGGCAACTGGCCAGGTAGTGCCTGTGACAGGAAGGCACTGGCCTTTGTCCCTCCAGTGCAGGACAGAGAACAGAAAGTGGTGGGACTGTCCAGTTTAGAGTCCAGAGTCCAGATGACTTTCCTGGCCACCTCTCCTTCAGGAGGACCATTAAGAGGTCTCCTTGCTAAAAAGTGAACATATAGTGTTAGTTAAGACCAGAAAGGCCAGGAGATGCTGAAGCCCACTTATGATAATTGCAACCACCTCACAGAGGCCTTTTTTGGAACTTTTTGCCCTAAAAACCCCCAAAATATGCTTTATGGGTCCAAAATTCATTCATTCATTCTTTTTTCCCCCCTCTCTGATCATCTATTAATACTATAAACCAGGACCTGTTCTGAGAACTAGGGATACATTAAGACAATCCTTGGCCTTGAGGATCTAAGTCTGGTAGGGAAGAAAGATTCATAGATAACTGCTATAACTTTATGATACATACTTTAGTAAAACTGTGGCAAAGTCCAGGGATGCAGAGGAAGGCATGCTCAGCTCTACTGTGGGGAGTCAGGGAAGGTTCTATAGAGGAGAAAACACTTGTGCAGAGAGGAAATCCAGAGAGAAGGTGTGTGCAAGAGCATGGAGAGGTACAACAGCACAGTGTGTATGAGAAATTCTAAGTCCCTTGGTATGTTTAAGGAGTAGTGTGTGCTCCTTAAAACATTTAATTGTATGTAATTCTCTTCTGCTTCGAAGATATGAAGGTTTTAAAGTAAGAAAATATAAAATAAAAATTTTTTTTTTTTTTGAGACAGAGTCTCACTTTGTTGCCCAGGCTAGAGTGAGTGCCGTGGCGTCAGCCTAGCTCACAGCAACCTCAAACTCCTGGGCTCAAGCGATCCTCCTGCCTCAGCCTCCCAAGTAGCTGGGACTACAGGCATGCACCACCATGCCCGGCTAATATTTTTTGTATATATTTTTAGTTGGCCAATTAATTTCTTTCCATTTATAGTAGAGACGGAGTCTTGCTCTTGCTCAGGCTGGTTTTGAACTCCTGACCTAAAGCAATCCGCCCGCCTCGGCCTCCCAGAGTGCTAGGATTACAGGCGTGAGCCACCGCGCCCGGCCTAAAATAAAAATTTAAATACAAAATTAAAAAAACCCACATTTAACTGTATGTAATTCTCACAATAATCCTCCAAGGTAGGTATTACTGTCCCAATATTTTTGTTAAGAAAATCTGAGGCTTAGAAATAAAAAAATTTAACCAAACCTAGTGCACAACCTGTGAGTTGCATGGCTGAGATCTGAACCCAGGTCTGTTTAATTCTAAAACCCAAAAGGGAGGCATATGACTTTAAAAAAGAGAAAGGGAGAAAAAAAACTAAAGAAGGCCTCTGTTTACTGGGGAGAAGGAAAATGATGTGGCTTCTACAGAATTGGTGGGATTAATTCCTTCAGCAATTCCTCTTCCCACCTATTTTAGTTTTAGGAATAATTTGAAGAGCAATCAGCCCATTTTATTGTTCTTGAGTATTGCCTACATTTTGGATAAAAACATTCAGTCAAATTAAGAACAATTCAAATTTGCCCTGCCCAGCAGGGAAACTCTGGTCTTTGTTATGTCTTTCAAGCACTATAGGTCTTTTTACAGGCTACATAGCAGAGTAAGCTAACAGCACAGCTTACGGACTCACCTCTAAGCTGTTGAGAACAGCTCAGTGTTATATCCCATTAACCTTCTACCAGGCCAGGAATCTGTGGAACTACCTCCCTTAAATATCAGGTCAAATGAAGTGCTCACAGACTTCAAGAGGCCAGAGCTAGTTCCAGAGCTCATGCTGCATTACTGGCCCTTCTGTCTCATGTCCAAAAGCCATGGTAAAGTACTGGTGCCAATCTGGGCCATAAGAACTATTGTCATGTATTCGATTTTTTTGATAGCAATGCTGCATGCATGTATGAGCTTATCTACAAGACAGATTTCTAGAAATGAAACTGTTAAGTCAAAGTTAAAAAAATTTGACAATGACATCATCTTTCTCTTCAAAGAAGGCTTTATCAGTTTATGTTCTAACCTGCAGTATATGCGCTTGCTTGTTTCCTACATCCTCACCAGCATTTAGTACTATCGGTGATAGTGTGATAGGTAAAAAGTGGTATCTGTGATTGTAACTTGGGCTCTGGTTTACCTTTGGCTTCAATCCTCTGGCCACTTCCAATCAAGCAGTTTTTGATGTCTGCTCCCTTCTCAATCACAGCATTGTTGCAGATGACGCTGCCTTGGATGTTGCTTCTGTAACACAGTAAACAAGTTAGGGTGTACCTAGGGCTCTCATCATTCTCCTCACCACTACTGGCCAGTTGTTCTGGCTTCTCCCTAGTCTAGGAACAGCTGGTCAGCCCAGTTAATGGACTACAAGCCTCAAGTTATTAGAAGACAGAATGGTAGGCCAAGGGATAACCTGGCTTTAGAGATGTCCAGAATTGGGATATACTCATAATGATCTTTTCCTAAGGCCTGAACAGATACTCTTACTTCAGTTCTTTAGGACCCTAGATCTAGAGGTCTAAATCCCATCCAAACTCTTCTCCTTTGGTCTAGGGGTGGAAGCTGGGGCTGATCCCTAGGCTGACTCATCACTCTTGCTTCTCATTTAGGAATATATACCAAATTTCATTTGAGGCTCTGAAATTACGAATCTTCACAGGAGGTCAACTATGGAAAAAATGGGTTCTCCACAGTTTTCACCACAGATTGGTTGGTTAATCAAAGCCATACTCATTCAGGAATAAAAAAAATATTTTAAAAGAGATGGAATCTTACTATGTTGCCCATGCTGGCCTTGAATTCCTAGGGTCGAACAATCCTCCTGCCTCAGTCTCCCAAGTAGCTGGGACTGTAGGTGCATACCACTGTACCCAGCTAAAAAGGATATTTTAAAACCAGCTCCATTCCATGTAAAAGACTATTCCAGATCCTAAAGTACATTCCCAAGAGCAGCATCACTGGGTCTTAGCATTTTAATGAATTTAAAGAGCATCTTCCTGATTCCTAAAGACTGGTAAGTGGGAGGAAAGGCCCTTTTGAAAATCATCACTAACATTTATTATACATTTATTCTATGCCAGGTACAATGCTAAATATATATTCTGTATACATTTTCTTTTAATTTTAAAAACTTGCCCAGCCTGGATTTAAATTCCTGGCCTCAAGCAATCCTCACACTTCAGCTTCCTGAGTCGGTGGGACTACAGGTGTGTGCCACTGCACCCAGTTCTCTATGTACATTATAGGAGTGACTTTTATAAATCTAGCCATTTCATCTGAAAAATCACCCGGGTAGCGTGAAAGAGAAACAAAAACACTCTCAGTGTCAATCAATCATTTTGGTAGGTCTGGGATAGGAACTTTATGGTTTTATTTCTTACTTTTTTATTTTTACATGGCAGCCATTGCAGTCCCAAGTGGCCACTGCTCAGGAGCTTTATGTTTTTATGAGACTGACGCACTACCTACTGCGCTAATGAGGCACCTAGCTTTATGTTTTTAATTAGGAAAAAACCTTCCTAGGCCAGGCACGGTGTCTCACGTCTGTAATCCTAGCACTCTGGGAGGCCAAGGAGGGGGAATCGCTTGAGGTTAGGAGCTCGAGATCAGCCTGAGCAAGAGTGGGATCCTGTCTCTAAAAATAGAAAAAATTAGCCGGACGTCATGGCTGGTGCCTGTAGTCCTAGCTACTTAGGAGGCTGAGGCAGGAGGATTGCTTCAGCCCAGGAGTTTGAGGTTGCCGTTAGCTAGGCTGATGTGACAGCACTCTAGCCAGGGCAACAGAGCTGCCTGGGCAATAGAGTGAGACTCTGTCTCAAAAAAAAAAAAAAACCTTCCTAGATGATTCTGGGAGTACCATTTTTATCTCTGATGCAGTAATAATCACAACCACATTTTATAGATGAGGTAACAGATTTAGAGCATTTAAACTGACCATTTACCTAAAACCACATTACTGTTTGTTTTTTTTTTTTTTTGAGACAGTCTCACTTTGTTGCCCTGCCTAGAGTGAGTGCCGTGGCGTCAGCCTAGCTCACAGCAACCTCAAACTCCTGGGCTCAAGCAATCCTACTGCCTCAGCCTCCCGAGTAGCTGGGACTAAAGGCATGCGCCACCATGCCCGGCTAATTTTTTTCTATATGTTTTTACTTGGCCAATTAATTTCTATTTTTAGTAGAGACGGGGTCTCGCTCTTGCTCAGGCTGGTTTTGAACTCCTGACTTCGAGTAATCGCCCGCCTCAGCCTCCCAGAGTGCTAGGATTACAGGTGTGAGCCACTGTGCCTGGCCCACATTACTGTTAATTAAGTAACAGATTTAATCCAGGTCTGCCTGACTCCAGAATCTGTCATTCATTAATAAAGTAATACAAAGAAATTAAAAAGAGAAAAGACTGGAGGAAGCCTAGAACTGCTCAGTTGCTATTCTGAGATGGCTTAGCAGAAGGAGCTCTTTCCTGACAAGGGAATATTCAATACCCCTGAGTCAGAAATGAGAAGAGTAAAAAATGGGTAGTTGAAGGGGAAAGGAGGAAGATAGGAAGGTATATGCACTCTTTTAAACAAAACAAAACAAAACAAACCAACTAAGGAAAAATCCTCAAACAACCCAGGAGGCAGTGAGGTATGTGTGGGGTAGGGGTGAGGGTGTAGGAAATAAGACATTCCAAGGACTGAAAACACTGAAGCACACACCATTAAAAAAGATCCTTCCTAAGTGCCAAAACTTAGTAAAATGCGAAAAGGAATTCTAGCACTTTATGGCATTCCAGAGTCGTCTTCTTTTTTTTTTTTTTTGAGACAGAGTCTCACTTTATTGCCCAGGCTAGAGTGAGTGCCATGGCGTCAGCCTAGCTCACAGCAACCTCAAACTCCTGGGCTCAAGCAATCCTGCTGCCTCAGCCTCCCAAGCAACTGGGACTACAGGCATGTGCCACCATGCCCAGCTAATTTTTTCTATATATATTAGTTGGCCAATTAATTTCTTTCTATTTATAGTAGAGACGGGGTCTCGCTCTTGCTCAGGCTGGTCTCGAACTCCTGAGCTCAAACGATCCGCCCACCTCGGCCTCCCAGAGAGCTAGGATTACAGGCGTGAGCCACTGCGCCTGGCCCAGAGTCTTCTTTATCTCTATTCTTCTAGAAGGTTAAAGCCTGCTGGAAAGCAGCAAAAGGCCAAAGCCATAGCACCTCTGCAGTATAGGCTAGAGAGATGGGCAGAGATAGCACTAGTTTGCTTTTTGGCATAGGCTCAGGATACACTAAGTGGGTGGGCTTTAAGGGACCTTCCAGGGGTTTCCCACTTGCCTAACTTTGCAAAGTGGTCCAGTTAGGGTAGTTCCTGCTCCTTGGGGGAAATTCACCCCAAAAACAATAAGGAAGTATAGAAAGCCTTAGAAACAGAGGCTCTGGAAACACAGCTGGCTTGCAATTGGCTACTAATTTATCACTGAAAAGTCTCATTTCTTTTTCTAAGGTAGAAGTAGGGGTATGCTTCCTACTCATTTAAGAGTTTAAGAGCCTAAGATGCATGCTCTGGAGCTAGGAAAGAGGTAAACATAGTCAGCAGACAAAAAACAGCCAACAGGAACACAAGCAACCATAATTAGAGACAATTAAATGTCTATTTTGGAACCTGGGATATAGGTGGGGACTGTTTCTAGAAGGAAGAGGCAGGAATGACTGAGGTCAGATTTCCACAGCAACAGATAGGTTTTCCTTATGTTTAGCAGGTCTGATTGAGGTCTTCATGAACCTCCCATATTGGTTGTCTTACCTAGTTAGTTGATTTTATGTATGTATGTATGTATGTATATATATTTGTTGGTTAGTTATGACAGGGTCTCCCTCTTTGCCCAGGCTGGAGTGCAGTGGCATGATCACAGTTCACTGCAGCCTCCAACTCCTGGGTACAAGCTATTCTCCTGCCTCAGCCTACCAAGTAGCTGGAACTATAGGAGTGTGCCACCATACCCAGCTAATTTTTGTTTTTTATAGAGACAGCATCTCACTATGTTGCCCAGGCTGGTCTCAAACTCCTGACCTCAAGTGATCGTCCCACCTTGGCTTCAAAAAGTGCTGGGATTACAGGTGTCAGCCTCCATACCCGGCCTTATCCAGTTTATGTGTAACTCTTTTTGAGACACATAAACTACTATTGTAGAGTCTGCAGACATGATAGGGAAAAATAGGTGGGTTGATGGAAAGCTGGTGGCTCTCCTGAGGCTCCTGCTCAGTGCATCTGTAGAAGGCTTTGAGATGAACACCTGGCAACAGCTTGCTGAGTTTCAAGCTCTTTTCTGACCATTTGTCTCCTCAACTATTTCCCAGGATCACTTCTGTGGTCAGAAATCACCTCCATTAGCAAGGCTGAGGTATTCTGGAGAAATTTCAACCCAACACATCTTTCCCTCATCCAGAAAGAAACTCCAAGATCAAGGATTTTACTGGAAGTGTGACTTCTCATGGTAGAGGGGATGGACAGATAGGACTATGTCAAACAAACCTTCTCTGGGTTGCCAATCCACAGTAAGGACTCTGCTTTTTTTGATTAGTGTCGAAGGAAGGAGGAGAGGTGAGTCCCTGTTGCCCAAAAACAGAACTTGCCCCAGTACCAGAACTATTCTTTTTTGAGACAGAGTCTCCCCTTGTTGCCCAGGCTAGAGTGAGTGCCGTGGCGTCAGCCTAGCTCACAGCAACCTCAAACTCCTGGGCTCAACCAATCCTACTGTCTCAGCCTCCCAAATAGCTGGGACTATAGGCACACGCCACCATGCCCAGCTACTTTTTTATACATATACACTTTTAGTTGTATAGTTAATTTCTTTCAATTTTTTTTAGTAGAGATGGGGTCTCGCTCTTGCTCAGGATGGTTTCAAACTCCTGACCTCGAGTAATCCGCCCGCCTCAGCCTCCCAGAGTGCTAGGATTACAGGCGTGAGCCACCATGCCCAGCCTACATGCAGCTTTTCTTTTTCTTTTTTTTTTTTTTTTTTTTGAGACAGAGTCTCGCTTTATTGCCC
>VSMD01137578.1:0-19397 GCA_008750895.1 Mirza zaza | reverse complement strand
TTGAGACAGAGTCTCACTTTATTGCCCAGGCTAGAGTGAGTGCCATGGCATCAGCCTAGCTCACAGCAACCTCAAACTCCTGGGCTCAAGCAATCCTGCTGACTCAGCCTCCCAAGTAGCTGGGACTACAGGCATGTGCCACCATGCCCGGCTAATTTTTTTTTCTATATATATATTAGTTGGCCAATTAATTTCTTTCTATTTATAGTAGAGATGGGGTCTCGCTCTTGCTCAGGCTGGTCTCGAACTCCTGAGCTCAAACGATCCGCCCACCTCGGCCTCCCAGAGAGCTAGGATTACAGGCTTGAGCCACCGCGCCCGGCCTGGAGTAGGGAAATTTTTAACAGGACATACAAAAATAACACTTATTAAACAGAATATTGATAGATTGGATTATATTAAAATTAGCAATTTTTGATCATCATAACCATTGAGAAAGTGAAAGGGAAATCATAGAGTAAAAGATATTTACAATAAAATAACAAAAGGCTTACAACCAGAATATATGAAGAATTCCTACAAATCAACAAATAGGCGGGTGCAGTGGCTCACACCTGTAATCCTAACACAATTACACACTTATAATCCTTCCTCTGGGAAGCCGAGGCGGGAGGATCGTTTGAGCTCAGGAGTTCGAGACCAGCCTGAGCAAAAGCAAGACCCCGTCTTTACTAAAAAAAAAAAAAAAAAAATAGAAATAAATTAATTGGCCAACTAAAAATATATAGAAAAAATGAGCCAGGCATGGTGGCACATGCCTGTAGACCCAGCTACTCAGGAGGCTGAGGCAGAAGGATCGCTTGAGCCCAGGAGTTTGAAGTTGCTGTGAGCTAGGCTGACACCACAGCACTCTAGCCTGGGCAACAGAGCCAGACTCTGTCTCAAAAAAACAAAACAAAACAAATAATCCAACTTAGTATAAAAATGAGCAAGAGAGTTGAACAGCACATTATAAAAATGGATATCTAAATGGCCAATAAACATAAAACTGTGCTCAATTGCATTGGTCATCAGATTAAATGCACCATGAGATATCACTACGTACCTAGCAGAGTGGTTAAAATTAAAAAGACTTGTAATACTAAGTGTTGGTGAGGATGTGGAGCAACAGGTACTCCCACACATAGTTTGTGGAAGTATAAAGTGTAATAATTACCAAGGCTGATTTATCCATATCTAACAATTCCACCCCTATGTATACATTCAACAGAATGAGTGTGCACATGCCATCAGGTTACAAGCAAAAATATATTCACAGCAGTATTACTCATAAAAGCACACAGCTAGAAACATCCAACTGTTTACTAATATGGATTAAAATGCGAGAAGGAAAACAAACAAACCACACTTACATAAAACATGGATAACTCTCAAACATTTTTTGAGCAAAATATGTCAACCATAAAAGATTATATAACTCCACTTATAGAAGTTTCATTAACAAGCAAAACTAAGCTATAATTTTAGAATTCAGGATGGTAGTTACTTTTGGGGAGGGAGAAGGGATGGTGACAGGTTGGGGGACACACAGGGTTTCAGTTTCTGAGATACTTGCAATGTTCCATTTCTTGACTTGGGTGACAGTTACACAAATCTATTCAGTGAGATGTTCATTTATTTTATGTGCGTTTTCCATATGTATGTTATGCTTTATGGTTTTAAAAGTTAAGAATGGGGAAAAGATATGAACAGAAAAGTTACAGAAAACCCCAAAAGCTCAAATGCATACGAAAAGATGTTCAATCATTGGTAATCAGAGAAATATAAATTAAAACAATAAGATATCCCTTTATACCTTTTAGACTGGCAGAAACAGCTTTACTATATCAATTCTGGGCAGGGATATTTACAGGAAACCTCATTCACTGATATTGGGAACATAGACCGATCAGGCCATCCCGAGGTGTTTGGTTGTATGTATATACTATGACTCAACAACTCCATTCCTCATTATATATTCCAAATAATCTCCTACACAGATCCATAAGGAGACATACATTAGAACGTTCGTTACAATGTTATTTGTGGTGGTCGGAATTAGTTCCCATTAGGGGTACATCACTGGAAATAACACACATGAAATGTGGTAGTTGCACTCCATGGAGTATTATGCAGAATTATAAGGAATAAATTAGCAACATGGATGGACCTTAAAAACAGTGCTTAATAAAAAAATAAATAGAATGAGGTATAACACAATGCCACACATGTAAACTAAAAATACCTAGACACCTAAATAAGGTGCATTTTTCAAGAACACCTAGAAACTAAATGATACATGTTAAACACAGTTGATTATGTGTAGGGAGTAGGGGAAAACAGGAGTACAGAATGGTAATAACAGGAAATATTTTTATAAACAATAAAGAAAAGTATGAATAGCCAGAACCAGACACCAACTTAACTAAATCATCAAAGTTAGCATCACCAGTAGTGGGACAAATCGACATAATGTGTCTCCTGATAGGTAGGATACAAATAAGGACACAATATTAGTTCTGTAGTATTCTTGCCAAATATGCATAATCAGAATTTAAGCAGAAGGAATCATCAGAGAAATCCAAACTGAGGGACATTCTACAAAATAACTCCCTGTACTCTTCAAAAGTATCAAAATCATGAAAGACAAAGGAAGGCTAGGAAACTGTTCCAGGACAAAGGAGACTAGAAACATGACAACTAAACATGAGACCTTAGATTACATCCTAAACCAGAAATAGGACAACAGTGAGAAAAGTGGTGAAATCTGAATAAAATGGGTAGGTTATACTATATATTGATGTTAATTTTCTGAATTTTATAAATACATAATTACAGATGCATAAGATATTAACATCTGGTGAACTGATGACAAATATGTTGGTACTCTCAATATTATTGTTTTTAGATATAATTCACACATTGTGAAATTCACCCATTTAAAGTGAAAAGTTCAGTGACTTTTACTATATTCAAAAATGTGTGCAACCAGTACCAGAACATTAATTCCATAACATTTTCATAACCTCAAAGAGAAACCCTGTACACACTAGCAGTGACTTTCCACTCCCTCCTACCCCCAGGCTCTGGCAACAGTTCATCTACTGTCTCTATAGCATTGCCTATTCTGGACATTTCATATAAATGAAATCACTCAATATGTGGCTTTTTGTGTCTGGCTTTGCTCACTTAGCATGATATTTTTGAGGTTCATCCACATTGTAGCATGAATCAGAACTTCATTCCTTTTATGGCTGTATAATATTTTATTGTATGGATATAACATTTTACCATTCATCAGTTGATGGACATATGAGTTGTTTCCATTCTGTGGCTATTGTGAATAGCAATAGTGCTGGTATGAACATGCATGTGCATGTATTTGGGTACTTGTTTTCAATTATCTTGTGTATAGAATAGAATTTCTCAATCATATACTAACTCTGTTTAACTTTTTGAGGAACTGCCAAATTTTTTCTAAAGCAGATGTACCATTTTAAATTGCCACCATCAGTGCCTTTCTATTATTTTTTGCCACCTTTTTAAAAATTTGAAATTATTGCAAAATGAAAAGTTTTTTACAGCCAGGTTTCTGTGTCTCTTCCTGGGACCCACAGAGTGAGAGAAAAAAGTTCATAAAAAGTGAGAAAACAAGCCCCTGGCCATTTGCACCTTTCTGTCCTGTTTTCACTCACAACATTTCTGACACCAAATGAAATGTGTAGGTTTTTTTCACCACACCAACCAATTCTCTGACACCAGCTGGGTGCTTCTGATTGAATGGCTGTAAATCAGAACTTCCCACGATCTCCTTTAAATGTTCAATAGCTTGCTAGAATAGCCCACAAAACTCAGGGAAACACTTTACTTAATATTACTGGTTTATTATAAAGGATATAAGTCAGGAACAGCCAAATGGAAGAGATGTATAGGACAAAGTATGTAGGAAGTGGTGATGGGTTTCATGCTCTCTCCAGGCATGCTACCCTCTGAACACCTCCATGTGTTCACCAACAAAGAAACTATATGAACCTCATAGTTTTGGGGGTTTTGTGGAAATTTCATTACTAAACATGATTGATTAAATCATTGGCCATTGGTGATTGCTGTGGTCTGAATGTGTCCCTCAAAATTCAGAGTGAAATTTAATCACCAACCTAATAGTATTAAGAGATGGGGCTTTTAGGAGGTGATTATATCATGAGGGTGGATCCCTCATGGATTAGGGCCCTTATAAAGGGGCTTCAGGAAGTAAGAACTCTGCTGCTCTTCTGTCACGTAAGGACATATCTTTTGCCCTTTTGCCTAGCAAGAAAGCCCTCACTAGACATCAAACGCTAGTACCTTGTTCTTGGATTTCCCAGCCTCCATAAGTTTAAGAAAATAAATTTCTGTTCTTTATAAATTAGTCAATGTCAGGTACTTCTTTATAGCTCAACGAATGGACTAAAACAGAAATCGCTACCAGAGAAGTGGGGCATTGCTGTAACAAATACCTCAAATGTGAAAGGGGCTTTAGAACTGGGTACTGGGTAGAGGCTGACAGAATTTGGAGGAGCAGGCTAGAAGAGGCCTGAATGGAGTATTAAAGGTGACTGTGGTGAGGGATTGGAAGAGGAGAGTTATAGAGAGAGATTCAGTCTTCTTAGAGATTATCTAAGAGGTTGTGATCACAATGCCGGTAGCAATATAAACAGTAAAGATCATTGTGAAGAGGTCTCAGACAGAAATGAGGAATATCTTACTGGAAACTGGAGGAAAAGCCATCCTTATTACAAAATGGCAAAGAACTTCATTGAATTGTGCCTGTGTTCTAGCTAATACTTTATGGAGGGCAAAATATTGGCAGTACAATTCTCTAAGCAATTTGTTCAGGGTTCTCTTAACTTCTCATAGTAAAATTCAAAGAGAAACATTAAAGATGGAATTTAAAATCAAAGGGAAGCAGAATTTAAAGATTTTGAAAATCGTCAGCCTGGCTAGATTGTAAAAGCATGTTTGGAAGAAAACACCAAGGGTGTGGCCAAGTGACTGTTTGCTAAGGAGATTAGTATGGATAGAGTGCCCATGCCCGGAAAACAGAACTATGTTAAAGTAAGGGCCCAGGGTGCCTGAAGGGACCTCAGCATTTGCTGCCCAGTACTGCCTCGGTATCTGTGCCACATGCAGCACTCCTCAGACACCCCAGCTGTGTGTAGCTCAAGTAGCCCCAGGTGTGGCTAGTGCCACTGTTCTGGAAGATACGGGCTGTAAACCTTGGCAGTGTCCATGTTATGCTAACTCTGCAGTCAGATTACAAGAGCTGCAGAGCCACGGCTCCCTCCACATAAATTTCAAAGGATGCTCCGGAGAGAGCTGGGACCAAAGCAAAGAACTATGACAAGGGTGGCGCTACAAGAGAATCTCTAGTAGGGCTATGTCCAGCAGAGATGTTGGGGCAAGGCTGCCCCTGAGACTCCAAAACTACAGAACCACTGGAGTGCAATCCCAGCCTGGGAGAGCTACTGTATAAGCTGCACCCAGCAAAGCCATAGGGGTGAGAGGCCCCCTATGGCTTTAGGGGCCCCAATCCCACCCCAGTATGTCAGGAAGATTATTCTCAAGCCTTAAGATTTAATATTGTTTGCCTTGATGGGTTTTGGACTTACTTGGGACCTGTTACTCCTTTCTTCTTTTCTACTGGAAATAGACATCTTGGAATGAAAATGTCTCTCCTATGGTTGTCCCATTATTGTGTTCTGGATGTAACTTGTTCCTTAAATATTCACAGCTGGAAAGAAACTTGCCTCAGAATGAATCTTGCCTTGAGTCTCACCTGTGTCTTGATGTATATGAGACTCTGGACAGTAGACTCTTGAGTCAGTGCTAGAACAAGTTAGGACTTTTGGGTATACTGAGATGAAATGAATATATTCCTATTTGAAGAGGACACAAATTTGGTGGGGGAGGGGGGGAGGGGGGGGGGGGGGAATACTATGGCCTAAATGTGTCCCCCAAAATTCATATATTAAAATTTAATTGTCAGTGTGATAGTGTAAGAGGTGAGTAAGTCATGAATGGGATTAGGGCTCAAGGGCTTGACGGATCGGGTACTCTCTCTTCTGCTCTTCCTCTAGCATTTGTCTCCTTTTTTGGTCCTGTTATCATGTGATATATGAAAGCCCCAACATTGAGTGCCAGCACCCCTATGTTGGACATCCCAGCCTCCAGAACTGAGAAAACAAATTACTGTTCTTTATACATTACCCAGTCTCAGGTAGTCATAGCAGAACAAATGCACTAAGAGTGATCAACTCAGCCTCGAGAGGTCAAGGGGTGGGGTTTAAAGTCCCAACCCTCTAATCATGCCTTGGTATTATAACTGGCCCCCATCCTGAATCTTATTCACGGGACCCCAGCCACCTCATTAGTGTACAAAAGGCACCACTCAGGAGATTTCAAGGGTCTTAGAAGCTCTGGTGTCAGGAACTGTGGACTAAGATCAAATATAACAAAAGAGGCTCCTGTCACTTCTATTACTCAGAAAACTATAAGAGGACTAGGAGTTCTGTGCCAGGAACTGGAGATAAGGACCAAATATGTATTTTATTATATCATCACAACCTTCCATCTTGCTTTGGGGATCGATCCAATAAGGGTACACCAGACTTGAGAGGGAAATGAAAACCTGTCCATGGACTAGGGAGTTCTTTACACCTGGTGCCACTGTTAATACCGCCTCATTTAATGATAGGCAAAGGAACTCAAAAGAGCATCAGAAGTATAGGAGTGGGGATGGAAGAAGGGAGACTGGCCCTTTTTATTAAATATAACCATGCTCCACAGAGCCACTTAACACTCTTCAAAGGCTGTCAAACACCTCAGTGGAATGACTTTCTCTTCTCAGGGTAGTACAAAAGCCAGTGGGGCTCAGGTACAAAATGGATGATTGACTGATGGGTAGGAAGCCAAAAGACACACACAAAAAAAAACCAGCACAATCTTTTAAAAGTTCCAAGTCGTTAGCTTTATTTTTAGTGAATTCAGCATGGGGTGACAAAAGCATATCATATCACTACTATTGACTATTTATACATATAGGCATTATTCTTGCATTCTTTACATTCATTTTCTACTTTAAGTCTCTTAATCCATTATTAATTTAAAATGATTTCTTACCAAAAATCTCCAGTTCATATAACCAAGAGTTAATAAATACTCCTTTAAAAGTTTTGAGAATTTAACAGTCTAAATTGCAAATTTCAAAAAATGTTTATAAAGTTCATTTACCAAGAGGAGGCAAAACATAGTGTAGAACTTTTATTTTCCAGAAGCTATTTCTATTCTTTTCTTTTCTCTTGCAAACTGGAGTTTTTTAATCTTTACAAGTTCTCTGTCATTGCATAAGAAACCTAACCCTTTTTCCCATTTCATAAAACACAGTTAACAGTGGTACAAAAAAATCCAGTTCACCAAAAATTCGAGTTAACTTTCAGAGAGCAGATGATGGCTGGGATTTGGGGGCAGAGTGAGATTCAGATTCCAGTAAGATTGAGGGTCATTCATAAAAGTTATGAGGCTGTGGTAAAGGGAGAACAAAAAATAAACTCGGTTCCTGCAGGTGAGTGAGAAGACAGAATGTGTAGGAATGGTAAGACAGCAAGGCAGTGTAATTAGGCCTGTGGGTGCTATGCCTTCTCATAATAATTATGAATACAAACAAAAGAATAATAATATGTAAGTGATCAATCTTTGAGAGTTGAAGCAGGGAGAAGAAAGGATGACATTATACCTTGTCCCTGGGTTGATTCAGTTTACTAGGCAGGAGTGTGAAACCTACTGGGTGAAATTATAATGAAACCATTCTTTGCTAAAGTCATCTGCTTTCTTGGGGTCCTTTCTCTGCATTCTATCCAATGATAAAACTGTGCTGGTTTATGCCTCCTGGAAAATAATTATTCAGAAACATTACAGGTGAGAAGCACTGGTAAGATGGCCAATGGAGAATATGTTTCCAGGTAGCCTGAAACCCAGCAGACAATGTAGCTGTTGCCTAACAAACACAGAAATCTACATTGTGTGCCAGGTTCATGCCCCAGACCTGGATGTTTGGCCTGCAGGTAATACCCACATACTATTTCAATATAATTACCTGTTACATTCAAGATTTCAAAATTGGTATTTGTCTTTTCCACTGTAAGAAAAGGACAACCAGAAGTCAGAATTGCTGGGACTTAGATATGACAAATGAAATTTCTTTAACCAAGTGTATCATCAAGCTGTCCTTATTTAATTACCATGTTATATTGAAAATGCCACCTAAAAAGTCAAGAGATGAAAAAGGTGCAAGGGTGGGTGGGTGGATGGGTGGGTTGATGGGTGAATGGATAGATGGTCACTAAGGTAAATAAATAGGTAGGTAGGTAGATGGGTGGTTGGTTAGGTAGGTAGGCAGGTAGACAGGTATCAAATAGACCTCATTCATAAACCTTGATGGTTCCAAAACCCCAGATAATAATGGAGGACTTCACACCCCAGAACTTGACTGTGTGTGTGTGTGTGGAGAGAGAGAGAGAGAGAGAGAGAGAGAGAGAGAGAGAGAGAGAGAGAGAGAGAAAGAGATAACTCAAGGTAAAGCTTTCATTGACCAATGACCTTGCTCAGGGACAGTGTAACTGAAGCTAGAAGATGCCATCAGAGACCCAGTAGCCAGATGTAGCTGCTGATTACTAAACACAGGATCTACACTGGCTACTGAGCGATCGAGGGTACCTACACCTTCTGGCAGCTGTACCATCTTTGGCCTTCTAGGGAGGGACTCTGTGGAAAGAAAGAGAAGATGTTAATTCTGGAAAGTAATGTGCAATCAATCAAGACATTTCAATTGTGTATTTTCTTTGGGTTATAAATTGACATTGACAATAATCCCATGTATGCAGTTTTAATCAACATCTAGATTTATTTATTTACTCAACAAATACTGAATGTGTGATATTAAAGAAGGTGCCAGATATTCTTTTCAGGTGCTGGAGATGCAACAAGAACCGAAAAAGATGAAAATCCCTGCACTTCTATTTAGAGTGTACACAATTCCTTGTCAGAATATCTACAACTGATTATTTGGTATGTCCACTGAGGAACTTAAAAGTCTAAGATTTAAGATAAGGGTAGGGAAAAACTTCAATAGGTATGTATATTCTCATTTCATAGAGTAATGAAACACTTAAAAGGAATGCTATTTTCACTAAGGTGGTCAGGGAAAGCCTCACTGAAGGCCTGACATTTGAGTGGATTGGAGGAGGAGGAGGTGGAGGAGGAGGATTGTGCACATACCTGGGGTGGGAAGGACACCACAGGTAGAGGCAAGAGTCAGAACAAAGGCATCGAAGCAGGAAAAAGCCTGTTGTCTTGAATAAGGCGTTCTTATAAATAGCACATGACCACATGGCCAATTATTATTTTCTAATTTTAGGATTATTCTAGAACATAAATGACTATGCAACTTTGCTCCAAGTACACGTCTTAGAATCCTACCTTCTTAGGAATTTAAAATGCTTCAGCTATCACTTAGAAAAGATTTAATAAAGTTATTATGAATTAGAAGAAAGGCTATACTTAGAACTTTAAATTAGTACAATTTGATTGGACATGCACCTGGAACACAGAAAGACATTCACATATTTATTGCCAAGAGAGAAGTGGCTTTTTAAAAAAATGTGTTAGCTGTAAGAAAAGATAACTAGCTTTCTGGAAGCTCTAAATACATATCTAGAGAATGATTTAACTATTTAATCACATATGCCTCCTTTTAAGAGGTAACTCACTTGCCAAGTTACAATAATAGTATTTGACCAGCATGGTTAGCTCTTGGGGGGAGGATAAGAATGGAATTTACAAGGTGAGGCAGGTTTTTTCTGTTTCATTGCTTGCATTTTTTATTTTTAAATAAAATTAAAACCAATCCAATCTATGAAGTATATTTTGACATTGCCTAAAAACCAGAGTATGCATAAAGAATGGAGGGAAAAGACCATTTGTACAGGTTTAGCTAAATCTTACTCTAAATGTAAAATAAAAGTGTTTATAAAGCACACTAATTGCATAGCCCACTAAAACTAACTGTTCATAACTCTACTTTTATGAATAAGAGTAACAAAGTGAGGCAAGGGTTTACTGTGGTTAGTTTCAATGCCAAAACCCAAAGGATTATCTTTTGTAAATCCTGGTTCATATTTAGATCAGAAAAATTGTATTTTTAAATTCTCAAAGCATGCCTTATCTATCCTCCAAATCTTACTAAATTTAAAGAACTAAAGTTAAAGAGGTCTTTTGCACCTTCTTTTAAGTTTATCTGAGTAATACAAATAGGAAAAACTATAAACAAAATTTTGTTAAAGGTTACTTTAGTGTCAAGCATGAAACCAATAATACACATTTCCTTAAGTGTATTAAAAACAAAGAATAGTATAGAAAATAGCATAGAATACTAAGCAATAACATATTTTCAGAGTTTATAAATATTTAAGTCAAACAAAAGACATAGGATCAAACTAGACTACTGGATTACATAATTCTGTTATCTAACAATTAAGAGGACAACTAAGTCCCAAGGGTGGGTGATACAACTGTAACCAAGGTACTTGCTACTGAAGCCCTGTTCACAGTGCAAACAAAACAAAAACATGAATAAACAAAAGACCCCATCCATTCTGGCTAAAGACCATTTATTTGAGGTAAGGGAAAGAGTTTAAAGGGAGAAAGACTGATGAAAAGTTAAGCCTGCCACCTGCTGTTGGAAAGCTTGTTTTGAACTGATATAAAGACCATTTCTTGAAATGTTAACCCAGAATTCGAAGGGTACTATTTGAAGAGCTTATACTCTTCAAACGGGGGCAATATATATACCAAACCAAGAACCTACTGATGTTTAAAGCCCAGCTGACAGATATAAAATGACATTGACATCAAAGTTTCCCTAGAAATGAAAGAAATGCTGCTTCATGGGCCATTCAACTAAAGGAGAGTAGAATTCCCCTTTAAAGTGATTTCAAGACTGTAGTTTTTAGAAAGAAATTTTGATCCCAAGGACTGTATGTGGAAGTAAATGAAGAGGGATGAACAATTTCACAGCATTTTCAGAATGCTAAATTTACCAAGTCAAAATGTCCAAATGACTTTTTAAATCTCAAAAGTGAAAGAACCAATGCTTTTATGAATAAAAGAACTTCTGAATGCTTTCCAGTTCCATGATTTTCTATAGTCCCACCAAGTTTGGCCCCACATGCCTCCCTGCTCAATCTCCAACCATGATACTTCACATATTTTAGTGTAATACCAGTAGCCTTTTGTAACTAAATAGAAATATAGTCAAATTCTATCATAATCATATTTACAGATTTGACAGAGCTATAAGCCAGTCCACTATTCAAAGTCAGAGTTTACTTTAGAAGTGAACAAAAACTGCCTCCCCACAGGGTAGATTTCATGTTAAGTGTTCTTATCACACACACACACACACACACACACACACACACACACAAACAACCTCAAGAGACTTCAGGAAGTGTTGTATATACATCTACTACCTTGACTGTGGTGATGCTGCTATCACAGGTGTTTGCATACATGCAAACTCAAATTGTCCACATTAAATATGTACAGTTCTTTGTTTATCAATTACACTTAAATAAAGCTGTTTTTTTAAAAACTGCCTCCCACATAGTTACAAACAAAAAGTCTGATTAACTCTTACTATACAACAGAAAAAGAGATGCACACATGTACACACGATGTGCCACAGGGTGAAATTATGCTAAAGGAGAAACCAACCTTTTAAATGCAAGTGTCTAATTAAAGTACGTTCTTATAAACTTGGATTCCTTCTGTGTTACGTTAGAGCACTTGAGCCAGGATATCACCATAACCAAGCACGTGGTTGCAGCCCGTCCAGCTCTTGCATACCTGAGATCCTGTGACTACATTGACCAAAAACATTTATACCAGCTGATGGTCACTTGATTCTCACATTTCTCTATTTAACAAATTGCTGCGCTGCAAGTCAACCTGAAGATTGAGGTGAACATTTTCTGGGACGTTCCTGCTCAAGACTCTTTTTTTTAGTAGACATTCCCTGGCAGATAATTCTAGTCTGAACAAGCCTGGGAAGGGACTGGGTTGGCACAAGATCCTAAAACAAGCTTCTAAAGGCGAAACCACTCAGAGCACATAAAGACAGACTCAGACTGGTTTTTAAAAAATAGTATTTAGCAATTACGTGCATGTCTTTAATCCTTCTCAACAAAAACCAAAATTTTTAAAAATAATCATTAGATGAAGACAGGATTCATTTTACTCATTGCAAACACTCAGAGGAAAAGGATAGTTTTAACCTAAGTAACCAACAGCCTTTTAATGGACAAGTTTAAGAAAGTAATTGCCCTAAATCCATGTGCATATTTCTCTTTGTCCCCTTCCCCACACTCTGGAAGAAACCCCTAAGGCATTCTCTTCATACAATGTTGGCACCATGCAAGGATGGTGAGGAATTCTTGTCATTTATCAAAAAAAATAAAATAATTTGCATTCCATCTATATGTAAAAAAAATAAGGATATCAAAATAAAGTAACTATTTTCTGAACCTGTAAATAATAGAAAAACCAGTCAGTTCTCCCAAGAATTCATGACTTAGATTTACTTAATCGCAATTAACCCATTACTACACTATTACACAGGTCTTTCTATATATTTGGTCTCGTTTCTAAGCCTTATTCTATTTTCTAAAGGTATCAACCTCACACATGCCTAATATTACAGGCTTCATTTATAATCAAATATCTACCAAGCCTCTGCTTTTGCCACTGTATAGAACTCCAACATCTTATGGTACAATATTCTTTGTGTGGTCTCTTCTTTGACTCTTCCCATCAAGTTTCACTCAGCTCAGATGGACTGAGTTAGGAGCAAAGTATCTGGCCTCCACACACTGCCTGCCCAGCACTCTCTGCCAAGCCTGGCTCAGAGAGACTCTTCCAGGATGCTAAAGGGCCTTCCCTGGATTTCTCTGGGAAGATCCCAGTTCACTCAGTATGTGTCTCAGCCAGAAACACAAGTTATAAACATTGCTCTTCATTTATTTGCGTAGAAGTGTACCTCCCTATGAGAATGTGAGCTCTATGAGGTTAAGAATCAAGTTTTATTATTTTGAGATTTCCCAGGTACCAGCATAGTAGACTGGATCATAGTCTCACATTTCTTTGTTTGACCAATATTTACCAAAGATGAACTATGAACCAGTGCACTACTGGTCAATTCAAGAAATGTGAGTGAATAGACAGTAAAATGATCGGCATCTATGCCAATCAACTTCAAAAAAAAAAACACCAAAAAACAGTGAGAGAATTATCTCCATCCAGTAAAAAGCTTGTATTTCTTTGTCCTTTAAACATTTCTTGCTTTCCATCTTAGTTTTATAGTACTTTTCTGTAAGATTTGTAGAGGCTTATAGGATCAAGGTATTTGTAAAGGAGTATATGTTCCCTTTAACAGAAATACAGCTAGCAAAAGCATTCTTAGAGTGAACGTTTATATACAATCACAGGCACAGAAGAGTCCTACAGCTCAGGAAGGCTATCCTAACCTCTTTCATTTCATGCAACAAGGAAATAAGATCTATGCTGATGAAATGAAAGAATTAAGACAACTAGTGGGGCAGAAAGAGAACATCCTTGTGTGTCATTTCTTTTGCTTGTGATGGTTATAAAATTAGCTATATATTATAATCAAATGAGGTCTCTTCCAAAAACCATAGAAGTCTACCAAAAGCTCAACCACATTGGGTATCAATTATCATGAGTTCTATGGTAGTATGTCAATTTTTAAAATTAGGTGGTTTATAATAAATGCCTCACACCACAAAGGAGAAGGGAAGACAGCTAACATGATATGTGAAGATTTGGAAGGACTAATAAAAATGACTTTAAAATGACAATGGGCTAAATGTATGTATCATATCCAAAGATACTATCTAATGACCTACCAGCTACGACATACACACAATTCAGCAAAGAGGAACAGGGTGAAAACATGGATTCTGCTTATGTAACAAAGAGAAAAAACAAAGAAAAATGGGGAAATTAATTGAGATTTTGAAAGAAACAATGCTCTAAAATGTGTTAAGTGAAAGGGAAAGGGAGAATTAGATATTTTTTAAATTCTAGAGAATGGGAAAAAATAGCAATATAAAGACCTACCTTCAACTCAAGTATTTCCTCCCAGCGTGGCTGCCACACCATGGACAATGTGATCAGTTCTTCAACTGGTCATAAGGAAACCAAAAGTGTTTTAGTGGAAATAACTCAATAGAAACGAAGAGCCATGCACAGTCTTGATGGCAGTCTTCTTCTATCCCTTCTTCTCTCCTTGTTGGTTAATACTAGACTGTGCTTATGCTGACAGTGGAAAGTTTTTGACAATGTATGGCCAGCTCTACAGAGCAAATGTAAGTATTTATAGAGAAATACTATCAATATAATTAAATATCAGATTTAAAATTAGGATCCAAAAAAAATAACAAAGAGGAAAACAGCAAAAAATCAAGCACTCAGACTACAACTAGAGATGGCAGCATATAGTCTGGAATGTGTACGGGAGGAGAGCTCTCCCCGTCCCCACTGCAAGTGAGATCAAACAAGGAGGAGAGGTGTCAGTCAATGTATGCAAAGAGAAAAGGGGTACAGAGAAGCCCAACATCCAAGCACTCATCAATGAGGCAACAGCTTCATGGGTGCCTACTATTAACTAGGTAGAAGAGGAAGTTTATCAGATGGAGAAAACCAGAGAGTGTGAAAGGGAAGGATGCAGGAGTAACTCTAGGGAGTTTAAAAAATAAAAGTTAGAAAAGGTGAGTATCCAGAGTCCAAGAGAAAGGGAAGATTACTCATAGGCTTGGGCAAAGTAAAGAGATGAAGGAAGGAAGTCTTTCTTCCTGTGTGGGGTGAGGGGAGCAGTAGCGGCAAACTATCACTAGGTTGAAAGGGGAAATAACAGAAACAAAACTGCTGTTTATGTTGATGGTAAGCAACACAGGGGAAATCTGGTTCCTCTTTCTACGAGTAAAGAAAGAGGTCAAGAAAAGTACCTGGCACTAAAGGATGGTATAATCTTGAAAGGACTGGCCTGAGGACCAGAGAATGTGTATACATGTGTGTGGAGGGGGGACCTAAGGGACTGTGAATGACAATGTGCTATGGGAGTAATCTGCAGTCAAAAAGGAATAGCAGAACTCTCTCAGGTAGAGAAAATGACAGAGCACAAGGAGCTCAAAAATGAAGGGTAGCCCTAAACTTCTAACAAGAACACACTAGATGTAAGTTGGCAATGCTGAAAGAGCAGGGAGCCTCAGAGCCATAAGATGGAGCTTTCCTGAGGTAGCCAGCCCATAGTTTGTCTAAATATCCTATACAGAATGTGACTAGCCAAGAATGATCCCAATGTACCTAGGTCCAGAATCACCTGATCCCATTTTGGACTTAATGGGGCTAACACCATGTTTGTCCTCCTGCTTCGCATTCCTAGCTAGTAGGTATTTCTCATGAACAATCACTATTCATTCTGATGTTTTCTGTCCTATAAGCCCTACTCTTGATTATCAAACTTTCTGTAATCTGGAGAACAAAGATTATTCATGTCATGCTGAGACATCAAATCAAACCCATCCTACTACTGGAATCACTAATAGTAAATGTAAGCCCTGCACTGACAGGAGAGAGCTGTTGTATACATTACCACTTTTCTTTCATAGCTGCCCCTATGAAAGCCAGTATGGGCCATGGAATTAGGGATGGAATAAATTAGAACACTTATTTTCCATGGCAGATTTAGAGGATTTGGTGGAAAACAAAACAAAGAAATAAGGCTTCCCTCAACTAATTGTCATCCTTAGACAAAATGTTATACTCTTGGCACTCCCATATTATTATATCCCCTGATTTTCTAAAGTTAAAATAACATCTGAATGAGTCTTTAAGTCATGAATAAAAAGTTTAGAAAATGGAACTCTCAAGAGCCAGTCAAGAAAACAAGTCATGTTTTCCTTTAGAAATGCCACGGGGGACAGACAGAAAACTTAAAATTGTCATTTTACCGATAAATCAGCATTTCTCAAAGTGCGTTCTTCAGAGCATTCAACCAGGACTTGATCCACAAAAAAATAGTTCTTTTGACTCCATTAAATTTGGGAAATGTACGTGTACCATATGCCCCTCTTAAAAGTTTCAACACAAATATGAAAGGTTCTGAGAAGTCCTGCAGAAAAGAAACCTATTTGATGTTGTTAAATCTAGCTTTTCCTAAACTCACTAGACCACAGAATTCTTTTCCTGCCTCCTAAAAAGGTACTTTGTGAAATGCTGTCTCAGAGAGTACTGAAGGTTTTAACTGGTTTCCATGCCGTTTATCAGATACACAGGGAGAAGCTTAAGTGGCAACAGATCTGAGGCAGCTGCCCCTAACCCAGGAATAAGAAGAGGCATGGCAAAGAAAGAAGGCTGCTGAAAGTGACAAAGAGTGAGGAGTAGAGATGTGTAGGTGACAGTATCAAAGAGGAAAGGAGGGTGCCAGGCATAGGCCAACCTTGTTGGTTAAGTAAACTTCAATGGCACCTGCCTTTAGCTCTGTTTTCTGAGTCGCCGGGACCTAAGTATCTTTTAAAGAAGAATTTAAAATAATCCAGTGCACAAGATTTGTTGTGCACCTTTCCAACTTTGAAGGAAGTCACAGGGTAACTAATGGAATTAAACTGCCGTGTTTCCCTATTGAGTTTACAAACCCATTCACTCACTACTGTGTCATCAATAACCCAGGCGATATGAAGGTGATCGCAAAATGACGTCAACAACTGCAGGCTATATGAGGCTGCCCAGTATCCATGGCTTTGGCACATGTGAGGGTCAAAGATTCTCTGAGCCTTGAAACAACCTTAGGAAGCTAGTGACTATGTTATTACCCATTTATAGATGGGGAAACTGAGGATTAGAGGGGACTATTGCCTTGAACACCTCATATACAAATAAAAGAGACTCTAGTAACTGCCTGAAAAATGGATGAGCCAACAGACTTGACCAAATACTTAATGACAAGAGTTTGGAGAAGCAGCAAGTTATAGTATGGATAATGGTGACCTCCGAGCCAGAAGAGGGTGCTATGTGGTACAGGCAAGTAGCTTATATTGTCTGAGTCTCAGTTTGCTACCAAAGCAAATGAGGATAATACTGACCCTCCCTATAACAAGACCATGGAGAGGATTAACACAGCATGAAGTTCGTGTAAGTACTTTATAGTTAATAATTCTGTATCATATCCTTGAAATTTTCCAAGAGATCTTAAATGTTCTCACCACCAAAAAAATGTGTGAGGTCACACATATGCTAATTAGCTTGACTGTGGTAAATATTTCATAATGTATACATATATCAAAATATGTTATACACTGTAAATATATAGTTGTCAATTAAACCTCGATAAATCTGAGAAAAAAACCAAATATGCTCTGAAAATATAAGAGATTTTTCTAACAATGGTAGAAGCAGATGCTGGGCATTTCTATGTCTTATCTTTTTGCAATCTGAATCCAGCTTCAGTTGCCTTAGCCACATAGCACGTTTGAGTGCTACACTTGTTGTGTTTAACTGCAAATGCTTAGAAACCAGGCAGGCAGCTAGGCGGCTGGCCCCACCATGCTGGAAAAGATACTTCCTGTACCACTCATTTAAATGCTTTGTAAAACAGGCGAAACTAAAGAGATCATATTAATTATCTTCACTGTTTACTTTGGTTTCTCATCTGTACTATAAAGTTATATTTCTATCCCCACACCATTAAAAATCCATCAGGTTTTTTCCCCAAGAAATGCTAATTTTTATTTTGCCAAATAAAGGCATTTTTAAACCTTCCATCTACTATAATAATGATTTTTATAATTAGGTTTTCTTAAATTGAGGAAAAACTGACCTGATAAACTACATATAAAGTATACAGTTTGAGAAGTTTTGACACGTGTATATACCCATGAAATCATCACCATAATCAAGACAGTGAAACCAGCCCCTAAGTTTACTCATGCCTTTCTATAGTCCCTTTCTTTTGCCACCCCTATCTCCTCCACCTAAAGCAACCACTGGTCTGATGTCAGTATAGATTTCTTTGCATTTTCCAGAATTACTTATGTAAATGGAATCATACAATATGTACTTTCAGGGGTGAGGGTCATCCATGTTATTGAAAGTAGTTCACTCTTTTTCATTATTGAGTAGTATCTATCATACAGACACACCACAATCTGTTTATCCATTTACCTGTTGATAGACATCAGGGTTATTTCCATTCAGTTTTTAGCTGTTACTAATAAAACTGCCATGAATATTCATGTATAAATCTTTAGGTGAACACAGGCTTTGTTTTCTCTAGGAGTAGAATGACTGAATCATACAGTAGGTTACGTTTGACACATCTGTACCATTTTATATTTCTACTTAAATGTATGGGAATTCTAGATTGTCCACATCCTCGCCAACACTTAGTGTGGTTGGCCTTTTAAATTTTAACCACTCAAATAGATGTGTAGTGGACTCACTGTGATTCTGATTTGTGTTTCCCTAATGACTAATGATGTCGAACATCTTTGCACATACCTATCTGTCATTTGTGGATCTTCTTAGGTGAGACATCTGTTCAAATAGTTTGCCCATTTTTAAATTTTGTTATTTATTTTCACATTACTGAAAATGCCATCACTTTTAATGCCTGGTGCAAGACTGGTAACTAAGAATTGCATTGAAATTTTATAATTCAAGAGGATATTTAGCATTCAAGAGGATAAAAACTTCAAAGATTATTTTTTAAAACCTATGCTAAACTAACGTATTCTCTAAATGTTATGACAAACTTCAAATTCTTTTAAAGCTTGAAAAGGATTGTTATATTTTATCAGTATTTGTCAAACTTGTACCCACATTCAAAAAGTGATGAAGGCCAAAACCTTTATCACATTTTTTTTGTGCAAAGAGTAGCAGATAAAAATGTGATTTGCAAACATGAAGATGAATTCCCCTTTAAGATCTGTGGAGATGGCTAGATTTGAGGGCAGTAAGAGGCTTTGCTTTGAGGAAAAGTAGGCCTGGTTCTGTTGTGTAGAGCCATCGGTTCGCAGCTCAATTGTTACAGTTGATGTGGGTTTCCTTTTAGATGCCTGGAAAATGACTCTGCTGACCACATCCACGTTCTGAAATACTTTTTGAGAACTTGTAACCAAACTGCAGGAACTGACTCATTTTGCAGTGCCCAGCCACCACACAATCGTTCCAGAATAGACTCAAGTCAAAGGGAGAAATATCAAGGTCTTAGAACACAGGCAGAAAGTTGGGAGTTATGGGGGGGGGGGGGG